>JBCEWB010442990.1:0-19988 GCA_039654565.1 Peronia peronii | reverse complement strand
TCTATCTATCTATCTAACTATCTATCTATCTATCTATCTATCTATCTATCTATCTATCTATCTATCTATCTATCTATTTATCTATCTATCCATCCACCCATATGTCTGTCCGTCTGTCTATCGATCGACCGACCGACCGATGATTTATCTACCTACCTATCTACATGCCTGCCTATTTACATCCCTACCTAGTTACACCCCTATCTGCCCATCTGTGTGCCTGACTAGATGCCTGTGTTTGTCCGTTTGTTTGTTTATAAAATCTGTTTATCTGTCTCTCTCTGTCTTCATGTCCTGCAAAGGATCCGGAGAACATTGTAATCTCTAACACGATCCCATTCCTTGGAATATAAGCCCGTGACTCTCGGAAACAAAAATGTTACAGATAAATTATTGTGGCCCTTCCCTGAGACAATGTCCGGAAACACCATAACAGGAGAAACTAGAGAACAATAAATGTCAACTAACGGATACCTGTCACCTCTGTCTGAACTTCCGATTGACCCATTTTCAATGGCAACAAATAAGGAAAGCAGATCACCAGTCCAAGTTGTTCCCTTCAACTCTCATACTCACTAACACATGTATTTATTATCAACGTTAAAGTCATCATCAACAGTATTTTGACAGAGCAATATATGCTTGCTTATTTGTATGTCTGTGTGGTTGCTCGTTTTGGGTTGGTGATTGATTCTTGATTGTTTGTTTCTTTGACTGATTGACTGATTGATTAATTGATTGACTGATTATTAAAACAGATATTTATTTATTATTTATTTTGTATTTAATCTGTTTATTGAGAGGGGAAAAAAAACAACACAGAATTATATATCATCATAATCAGCATCATGGTCAGCATCATCATCGATATTGACGTCATTTTACGAAAAATGTCTTAAACTTTAGACGACTGTCCACCGGGAACTAATCAAATACATCAAAAAAGTTCAAAAACAGTATGAAGATTTTTGTGATTTCCATCTCCATCAACAAGGACAACGCCCAATCTTCATTATGTTTGATAATTCTAACAGTCCTTGTCTCATCTTTACACAGAAAAGAAAACATGTTCACATACACACATACACACACGGACTCATATCAAAATACGTGAAGGTGAACTGCGCTGTTGGATACGTTCGTTCTTGTAATACAGGTGTTCCCAGGAAGAAGACTATCAAGAAGGTACATGTATTACAGTAACACGCACTGCCTATCCTGTAGGCCAGGGGCGCCGTACTAAAAGGCTTAGGCTTCTGCCTCGATAAAAGTATCAAGAGTTCGCATCCTACCGGGAGAGTGAAGAAGACTAAAACCTGCTTTTTTTGTTGTTGTTGCTTTTCTTAAATATATTGGTTGAGGAGGTTCGACGTTCAGTCTTCTACGATCATGGCAAAAATATTTCTGGGTCCCATTTGGACGTTAAAGAGTCCTAGGAGTTAAAAACCAAATGAAGAGTAGGCGTAGCGAAGTCCGATCAAAATTTCCAAGAAGTCCAGCACGGTTTTCTATCTCTCAAAAATCTCTTCTGACCGAACTTGGTATATACAGATTAAATGTAAACTCTGAGATAATCCTACTCATAATTAGTTAGTTTAAATAGTTAATAATTAATTAGCTAATTAGTTATTTGATTAGCTCATTAGTAAATCAATTGGTTGGTTAGCTAGCTAGATATTTATTTATCTCTCAATTAATTTATTAATTCATTTATTCATTTTTAGTTAGTTAGCTAGTTAGCTAGCTAGCTAGTTAGTTAGTTAGTTAGTTAGTTAATTAGTTAGTTAGTTAGTTAGTCAGTCAGTTAGTTAGTTAGTTAGTTAGTTAGTTAGTTAACCAGTCAGTCGGTCGGTTGGTCTGTCGGTTGGTTGCTTGGTTGGTTGGCTGGTTGGTTGGTTGGTTGGTTGGTTGGTTGGTTCTTTCGTTCGTTTGTTAGTTAGTTCATTGGTTAGTTCATTAGTGGGTTAATAATTTTCTCCTCATTTTCCCAATATCCTGTGGGCAGTCACTTAATTATCTCGAGTCTCAGGTTCTTCTCTGTCTGAGTGCATTAATCTCTGTGCTCATCCTTTTTTCGCGGTCATTGACATTATCGCCGACCGAGATCTTGCAATGTTTGCTCGTAAAACGTTTATTTATTTGACGTAGATTTGACGTACTCGAGTGCGTTAGAGGTGTGTTTATCTTTATCCCTTTATTATTTTGTTTGACAGTAATCATTTTTCCTGTCTTTTTTTTTTAATTGTGCCTACATATGTGTGTGTATGGGCGTATGTGTGTGTGTGTGTGTGTATTGCGTATGTATAAAAAGAGCCTTAGAGCACTATTGTGATGCCATATAAATTCATGACTATTGTTTTCACCGGAATAAATTATAGTAATATTATAAGAATATATCTCTCGGTTTTGAACCCAGAAAAATAAAACAAAACAAAACAAAACAAAAAAATATGTGGACATGAAAATTAGGATGGATACTTTCCTTTTCAAATATTGTTTGTCTCTACGAACATAGGGGGAAATGGGGGATAGAGTATCAGGGCACAAAGTAGAAAGAAGAGATTAAAATAGAGATTAAGATGATCAACTAAAAAGCTATTTAACACATTAAGTGACTGACTTACAAATTAAATAACACGCAAACAAGCAAGCAAGGAACCAACCAACCGAGAGACTGACCAAACAACTACCCAACGAACTGATTTTCTGACAAATAACTATGTAAACAAAGAAAGAAAGAAAGAGAAAGAAAGACAGACAGACAGACAGAAAGAAAAAGAACATCAGACAGGAAAGTTTATTGTTAGGTTGATATGATCACGGGGAAATGACTTACAGCGGGCTATACGACAAACGTACAAAGCATGGTATTGATCTTTAGAATTAAATGGCGAAAGGAGGACCAAAGAGATAATACAGAAAGGCAAATAAAGTGACTCATTATCCATTCTTTTGTGAATCATACTGTGAAAAAAGATAAACAATGCCATATATCTATTTTAGCATTGTTTACTGCCGATATGCCTTTTGCTAATAATATCAATGTGACCATTATTATATTTCATTATCATTAACTCTATGGCGATAACTATTAGTTACCCGCGAAGCAAGATCCGCGAAGCAAGAGATACCGAAATTTATCTTAACTCTATAGTGATAATGATTATTATCAACAGAGTCGATAAACTGTTGATTGATAATTTCTGACAACATATTTAGATCTACCCGGGCAATGTTCGAGGACAGAAGTCGCAGTAGGCCTGCTTACTACCTTCGGGACTTCATGGTCATGAACTTTTATTCGTTTACTTCAAGATGAAACCTATAACCAGATGCAACTGCGTGAGTGAAAATGCTAAGCGAAACCTGTTTTGGTCTATGAGATCTTGTTACCGATCGCGAATCCCCCTTCCGAATTTACTCGGAAAATTCGTTGCCGGATATCAATTGTACTCATAGAAAACACCCACAAATCCGACCTAGGTTTAAAAATAGTCACAGCCAATCAGAGCGGAGATCTAAGTAGGTCAGCCGCTTCGCATTGCCATTTCTCGGCCAAATCTAATTTTAGTACGACGTATTATGGTATACTATAAAATAGCACGCGATTCGTTGCTCGACAGACACGCTTCAGCAAAGCCGTACGAAGAAAAGAACGAAAGACAAAACGGCACGAAGAGACAGACCTACTAGAGTGGACGAGTTTCCTACAATAATTATTATTCTCTACATTTCGTTGTATTCCAAGGATATCTGAGTGAAGAAACTGTCGTAATAAGGTAAGCTGAAGGAATTTCAAATACACCTTTTGATTGATTGATTGATTGATTGATTCATTCATTCATTCATTCATTCATTCATTCACTTATTCATTGCAGTTATTGGCTAAGATAATTTAGAGTCTGGTGATTTTGTCCTCTCTCTTCTTCGCTCAACCCATCTTCCACTGTCATTCTTTGTCCTCTGTGTCTCTTCCGGTCTCTCATTCATTCATTCTTTTTTCCTCCACTTGGCAGTACATGTATCTTTTGTTTCGTTGTTGTAGGGCTCCCTTTTTCAGTCAGCCATAGTCACAAAACAAACAAACAAACAAAAATAGAGCGAGAGCACTGGAAAAAGATTAGCCAAGATAGGAAAGTAAAAATAGTTGAGGGGTGGGGATTAGATATTTTACAACTGCAAATGAAATGTGCCCAGAGATATCTGATTTTTTTTTTTAAAATGGCTCTTTGAAATACTGACTTTTGTTTTCTGAGACAGGAATTTCTAATCCAATTATCAAAATAATTTAAGACAGGTTAAAAAAAAAAGCTGCATATCTTGAAACAAAATAATATTTTCTTTTTTTTTAATGACTGGAGGGCAAAAAATCCAGAAAAGGCAGTAATAAAATTTGAATGACGCTGCGGTGTAACTGCAGTTAGTGCAGAGGCGAATGTAATACACATTGTACTTCACAGTGGAAGAGATGGCCACATCAGAATGGCGATTATAAACAATACCACTGCCGCCAACACTATCACTATTGCTATGACCATTACTCAACATATTATACAATATTGTTTACAAAATAATTACCCAGCTTGATTAGCTGCTTCCGCATTCATTATTTAAACAACAATAACAACAAACGTAACCGATGATAATTACATTTCCTCTAATGCTACTTGTTTACTGCCCCAAATTATCCGGTACTTGACTGACATACCACATCACATCATTCATGGAACATAAAAAAAAAAAAAAATTATAACTGTGACCACGCCAAGATTGTTTTAAGAGGATTCAAAGATTGTTAGGTTTTATTTATCCTGTTTCAAACAACAGAAGTAAAGGCAACATATTATTATGTTGTCCATAGATTTTTAAGAGCACAAGGTCCATCATCCTATGGTTTATTTCTTTTTGTTTTAAGCAAGTTTAAAGAAAAAATATTTCTAAATAGCCGTTCCCTATCTGCATAAAGCATCTCGAGGATAAAATAGTTGGAGGGTCTAACAACCGAAAAGTCTGTGACAGTCCCCATATAGTCTGTAATTCATGATAAAAACAATTGGAATACGTACAATAAAACTTTGTCCCTGGGCATGAAACAGAACTTATTGTAAGATTTATTCACTATAATTACACTGCGGATCAGTATGAGTCTGACAAAAGTAAAACAAACAAACACAAATCTTGGGGTTCGAGTTCCCTTGCAGTCCTAACCACATGTTTCTTTTACTTGATTCAGAGTTGACTGGAGTCTTTGTCAAGTGTTTGTTAAGTTCAGCATGTTAGTGAATTCATACTGAACAACGCAATCTAAGATTCGTTCACAACTACCCACCTCGTTTCGTCTATTAAATGACATTAAATTTTGCAAACCGACCCCTTGAAATCTTGAAATCGGAACAAAATATAAAGTAAACAAAAATACAAACAAACAAAAGCTATGGGTGCAGATGTTGACGGAAGTGATTAAATAAGATTAAAGGATGGAGCAAAAGTAATATTTAAGAAAAAAAAAAATCCTTGACTTAGTCTGACCGCTAAACACAAAGGACCAAGTGAGACTGTATCCTGGTTTAATCCGCCGCGTGACCTGCTTAGCTTCATAGAGCCTGGGCGTCAAGGCGTAATACGTCAACCTGGTGTAGTCTGAGGTCAGCTGTGACGTCATTCATAGCTGACATAACTGAGTTGAGGGCCCATCAATTAGAAGGTCCGTTTTTCTTTCCAGGATATGCAGACTTCTCTCCTTCCGCTGTTTAAGATGTAACTTACGACTTCCGCTCGCTGATCCATAGACTGAGCCTTTTCTTGATCTATTACGTCTTTGCCCACAGCTTTTGCACTCATTGAACCTGAGAGAATTGTTCACGTTGATGTGACTGTTAGCATTTTGCTTGTTATTGCTGTTTGTTATTCTTGTGGTATGTATCTGTCTTTGTGTTTTATCAATGTTTTTATTGTTTATTGCTCCGCACATTGTTATCATTTTGTTATTCTTTTTGTTTGATCCATCTGCTGCATAGGAACATATGGTTATGTTGTTATTATATTCACCTGTGCTTGCTGTTTGCTGTTACACTTATTTTTTTTCTCTTACTTTCTTTGTGTTTGTTTATCTCTTAGTTGTTGTTTGCAGCCTGATATTTTGTTAATATATAGTTAGTTTATCTTATCGCTGTCTATACTAGAGCTACCTCAGCTGTCGACCATTTTCTTACTAAGAAGTTAAAACAAAGACATATTTATTCATTCACAGCCACGATACTGTAACTACAACTCAAAAACCAATTGCACTGATTGTGTGTGTGATATTAGAGAAATGTATTGTTTCTGTCCCTAAAAATCTGCAGCAAATTCAAACGAACTCAGTCTTTTCGATCACATTTTAATAATATAAAGACTTCTAGTACTTGAGCGAACAAAATAACTGATCCAAGATGTCTCGATATTTTAGCAGAGAAAGTGTTCAATTTATGTAGAATTTTGTAGACGACATGTAATATATTGCATAGTTTCTTGACTAGGTTTAGAAACTTACGATTGGGATTAGAAATTCACGACTAAGATTATACAAAACTCGCGGCTGAAGTTAGAAACTGCGATTTGTTAACGCACTAAATGAACGCTTCCTTCCCTGGAAAACAGTATGACGACTTTTCGCTGGTACGGGTTTTCATGTAAGTCAATGAGGCCGCGTAATTAGTTACAAAGTAAAAGCAGTGAAGCGTTGCTGCACTGACAATGCCGATACTTTTCTACGGGAACTCATCGTATCTGTCTAGTTTATTCCTGTTCCTGGTGTGAAACATATAGATCTAATTAGCTTCCATTAAACATAATCAAGAGTTAATGCGTATCTCTTGAAAGAATCAAGAGTTTATGCGTATCTCTTGAAAGGAAAACACCCATACATCTTCTGTTTGACTTTCTGTATACATCCGCGAAGGATCTTTCTCATCGAAATCTCCCAGTAGTTTCTTTAGCAATCCTCACTTTATTATTATTACATGTACCACTATTATTGTAGAAGTAATAGTAGTAGTAGTAGCAGTAGCAGCAGCAGCAGCAGCAGTAGTAGTAGTAGTAGTAGTAGTAGTAGTAGTTGTAGTAGTAGTGGTAATAGTAGTAGTAGTAGTAGTAATAGTAGTAGTAGTAGTAGTAGTAGTAGTGGTAATAGTAGTAGTAGTAGTAGTAATAGTAGTAGCAGTAGTAGTAGTTATAATAATGAAAATAGATATCATCATTAGAATCATCGTCATCGTCATTACTGCTATGTTACTGGAATGTTGTTTGAAGACAAGACGACTGGCAGTGAACTATGAGACTTTTATAGTTGATACTTTAATTAAAAATACAAGTGTAAAAAATTATAAAAATGTTTCCAATTTTTTAAAATCTAGATGGCCAGGACGAAAAAACGACAAAGACATGCACAGAACACATCCGCTATTATTATTGTTATATTAGTATAGCTAAATGTATCGGTATTATCATTAACGTAGATCTTTTTTGTAATTTTCAATACTATATGAAATTTTACCGGGGGGGGGGGGGGGTAATGATTTCGGAGCAGGGCGGTGAAGAAGCAGGTTAGTGGTGGGAGGGACGGGGGTCAAGAAGAATTATGAGATGAGCAGACAGATAAACTTCTCCAACCTTCTCCGTTCTTTACTACTCTCTGAGATTCAACCACCTCCCATTTTTCTATCAATTCTCAGATGTCGTCTTTCCCTCTCTGTCGTCCTTTTCTCTCTCTCTCTCTCTTTCTCTCGCCGTCGGCCGTGTCTGAATCGCCTTTCACTGTCCCTGGCAAGATGATTTATACAAAGACCATATCATGCAGAGATATTGTGGATATCGTCGCGCCAGTTCGGCTGTATGGTAATTTTTAAAGAATTATTATTATTTTATAACATGTGCAGCCCTCTAATCCCGAGAGTTTTGAGGTATCCCGGCCTTAATTGCTTACCTCAGTTTGGTCAGAAAAAGTTATGAATTTCGATGTCGGTCATGTGACCAAGGAAATATCGTTCACACATGGGTTTCTTTATATGGTGGGAATATCTCTGAATGCTCACCACTGGTCAAGAGCTGCCTGCCATGCGCAAGGCATGTACAAAAATGAGCGAAAATCTCTTGATCTTTTGACCGATTCTCGAAATACCCCATTTTTTCGGCACAAATTTAAACCGTTTGGGAAATTTTACCCGGATAGTGGCATTTCTGCCTACCTTTTTTACGGTTATTGTTGTCGTTATCATTGTTATTGTTATTGCCGTTGGTATGGCTGCTGTTTCTGGAGGATGAGGAGGCAGGCAGTAGTGGAGGAGGGGGTGAGGGGGTAGGTCGGGTTTCGGGGGTGTAAGAAGTGGAAACTGGGGTGTGGGCGTATCCACGTTCCGTTTAGGCCCCACTCCTGTTCTGAAGTACCCACGGCACACAGTGCACTCACGTAGCCCTACATAGTGGTGAACTATTCACGTAAAAGGACGTCCTTTACCCTCTGATCCGCTTTCTGGCTTGGCTTCGGGTGTGAAAACTAACATATTTTGACAAAATGCCTTATTCATCACAGATGAATTACTTCACCACCTGTCCATACGTAAATTTCCATGTAAATGGCTCATGTCTTCCTAATATAAGGCACACTGCAAAATGAATGAGAGAGAAAAGAATTTTGGTCATGTCTCACAACTCAGAATAATATTATAGTTTTAGTCGTTGTCGTCATGGACTAAGAGAATGGTGGCGGGGAAGGGACGGGAGTGGAGGCGGGTGGGGATGGGAGAGGGGGAGAACAGAATGTTGAAAGATGACCAATTTCATCACTTTCAGATTGGATTAAGATCCCTAGAGGTTGTAAGGACTTAAAAGAAATTTGACGCCTCAATATATGCGTAATTTAAAATATAACCAATAATGAACTACAAAATGATTTTTTTTTTTTGATTGAGTGCCACTTATTCTATTACAGTCTAAATAAATCATCGAAATACTTGGTTAGAATTTTTTTTTTTTTCTGAGGCCTACTCTACGTCATTTTGCACTGACACACAGCGGCAACAGCAAGAAAAGATGAACACAATAGAACATTAATTTAAAGATCACTATTAATTTACTCAGTTTAAATTTCTCATCCAGCAACACAGATGCCAAGAGGACATGTTTATTTTGCCTCATAGTTAATCCTACCCTGCCTCATTCCCTTCGCTAATATCTACAGTTTGATGAGCTTGATTGTGTTAAAAGGCAGATTGCTAAACCTAACAGAGATTATTTCGAAACAGTTTTAAGGGGAAACTGGCTTTGTCATATTCTTCATTATAACTGTACACTAGCTGACTTGAGTTAAGAGATGGCTATATTTTTGCACGATTGAGTTGTCATTTTCTCACAACGCGCGGTGTTGTTGGAAAATCCCGTGAATGAGGCTGGTTTTCCGCCAGTCTTTCAAGGACTAACAAGTAGACAGGACGGAAGGTCAGAACTAGCGTGAGGCCACCGTATTGAATGACCCACTATACACATAAACCAAGTATCTTTGCATCTCTTAACTCTTCGCCTTGATTGAGACATAATCAAAATATTTCATGTGGATTCTCTAATCCACTTTTTTTTTACTTTGATCTAGTAAACTTTAAAGAAGGTGAGCAGTCATTTCGTCGAGATATGTGAGGAGAAGATTAAGCAATACATGCGCTGATCGATGCATTAGAATACTGTACTTGCTGACACCATTCTTAACAACTTCAAGTCTGTCAAGATGTTGACTACGAAAGCTAAATAGTGTGACGTATAATCGAGACCTCCCATCCTGCCTTATCCAATACTTAGCCCAGCTTTAGATCCATTCCCTTGCCCAACTATACAGAATCACAGAAAATTTACGTAGAAATTGATAGTCCATCTTACAGGATCAGAACAACAGAACTTTGTTTCATCCCACAGAGTTTTAAAATGTCTCAGTTGTTTTGATCACGTCTTTCATTCATTTATTTTTGTTTCATCTTTAGCATGGTTTGGGTTTAATTAATCGTTTATAAAAATGGCTGTAATTCATTCAAAAACGATTTTGTTTAGAAATTCATCTCAGTTCAATGAGAATTGCTCAGTATAACCTATGATCATGATGGGACTGAGTGTGCACTTACTGACTATTTATATACTTTATCATGATATTTCACAGAACCAGGAATAATAAATAAAATATATAAATGTGTGAGAGTGACTTTTGAACTCAAGACTCAAGACAATATTATTTTGAACGAGGAACCGAAATCAATGAAGCCAAGGTAGAAGGATGTTTTGAATTGACACGTGCCATCAATCACATGCGACGTGATGTCGTCAGGCAGTTTAGTAACAAACATTAGACTCATGAGAAATGAAGCGGACCAAAAAAAATTTTGTCGTCTCTCAAAATAATATTCTAGTTTCAAACTCTATCGTCAATAAATAGGGAACTGGGATGTGGGAGGAAGAGAAAAGGCACACATTGTTACAGACTCGAGGATGCTTACACACATCCTAACAAACTTCATTTGCAAGGATATAAATTTCTTTAACAGACACACATGAATTACTCATACACACTGTTATAAATGTTACTTCAAGCAAACGAACACGTATTACGAGAAACGTACAAACAAACAGTCACGTAAATCGCATTATAAATCAGATTACTATTATCATGAATATCCTGACATGTACAGTACATGAACAATCAAACAGGTAGATTTTTATAAAATATACAAAGACAATAAGTTTTCATAAAGCCCATTAACAAAAATACCAACCACCATCTCGTATAACATACGTCACATACACTGAGATATGTCATGGTTTCGAAATTCGAATCGTACCGGAGGATGGGAAAGATTAGAAAATTAGAACCTGCATTTTTTCCAATAACTCTACGGTTTCCTGGCTTTTTGAGTCGGAAAGCCCGACATCTAGCCTTCTCGGATAAGAGAGCATATGGTTTGGAGGCCCTGTGTGTACTTACATAGGTTAAAGAGCCCTTGGCAGTTACAAATCGGATGTAGAGTAGGAAGAAACGCCGCTGTGGAGGGAAAACTCAGAATTCTGTAGCCACAAACATTCTTCTCACCAGACTGGGCAGGAACTTAAAGCCGAAACAATCCCACTCTCTTAGGACAGAAAAGCCACATACATAAAAAATAATTCAAAATAACGATGCAGAAGATAAGACTACCCCTACATTTTCTACCGTGACTCTTAGCATGAGATCAAGGGAAGAGTACAATAAGAATCTAGATAAATCAACTGTTTGTGTGGGGCAAATCAGGACATAGGAATCACGAAAAGGAAGTCTGTGAATGCGTGACCGAGTAAGACAACAAATCGGTTAGGACATGCCGTCCTTGTAGCTCGCTCTTTCTTTTGGGACTTGGTCGACCGAAATAGAAACATGAGTCAGTAATCCTTGGCCTGGAGCTGAGATATGTCGTCTCCTACGGCAACAAAAAAAAAAAGAATAATTTTGTTTGTCAAAGTCCAGGCACGTCCGTTCCCTCGATCATCTACCATTCTAACTGAGATCTTCTCTTACAAAGATGTTTTCTCCCTAAAAAAGCTCATGATAAAGTTTAATGATCTCTCTTGTAACACACGGTCAACTAAGTATTGTCTTTAGACAATGAAATGATTTGACACATCGCCTCTAAATATCACGGAAAATTAATTTTGAATAGGCTGAAGAAATGCTGTGATGAAAAAAAAAGGGCAATTTTTTTCAAACTACCTCAGCATTGTTGACAGGCAGACAGACTGAAGGCAAAATGGCATATCAAATAGTGCGAATTCCGTACCTTGTTTTGTTTTGAGCTTGATGCTGTGAGAGATGTAGCCACCTAAAATAAAGATATAATTATGCCTTTATATTTGCGTGACTTGCAAGCCTCTCATTCCATTTTGCTTGATTTTTGTTCTTACTGTTATAGAATATTTTATTTATTTATTTATTTATTTATTTATTTATTTATTTATTAGTTATTTATTTATGTATTTGTTTGTTTATGTATCTACTTATTTATTTATGTATTTATTTATTCATGTCCTACTATTTATTTATTTGTTTGTATGTTTGCTTACTTATTTATTATTAAATATGAAAGGGGCTATAAATATGGAATTGCTTGTAAGTTTAATTTTCAGAGAAGCATTGTTTTATTGAGGAGGAGGGCGGAGGAAAGGGTTAAACAAAAGAGAGGGGAAAGGAAGGGAGGAGAAAAACAAACACAAAGGCAGTAACAAAAACATACAGCATTAACTTATAATAATATTATGATGGACAGCGGAGAGTCTTGTGTGATAATTTTGCGACAGAGACATGGTACGGTCGTTATTGAGAATGGCATTTTAAAACTCATTACTATAGATTTAACTGTTCTTTTTATTTATATGCTGTTAAATACTTACCATATTCAGCAACTATTCGATCTGGTCATATTCACACGGCGTATTATGATCATACAATAATTATTCATTTTAGCTACATCCTGTATTTCTTTTTTTTTCTTTTTTAAATCGTTCTGATTTCAACGACGTCCTCTGATTTGAGTCTAATGTTCAAGTCAGTTCAGGCCATTTAATTTTAGCAACAACAGTAAACACCACTAAAGACATAAGAATTCGAGTAATGGATTTAATAACTAAGTGCTTAAGGAACAGCGTGGCAGCCAATCGTGACCATGAGTGGGCGTTTGCGCAACTGTACGGAATTTCCCACACCAGTCAGTGTGTAACCAATTTGTCTGTGGAAGTGCAGTATTCCATCATCGAATGTCTTCTTGCCTTGTTTCCCTCTGTGTTATCTTTTACAGATTTTGATCCGCTACACAGTATTCTTTGCACTCACATTTTCCTTATCTCAGGCTTATTTCCCTCTGATTTTTGTGTTTTGGCTTTTGTTCTTTTTCTTTCTTTTCTTTCTGTTCTTTCCTTTTTTTCTGAGATGATACTGTTGTATTTTTGTTAGTTTCTCTAGTTGGCATCTGTCAATGGGAACTTTATTTGGGCGCTGTGATTGGAGGCTGTTGTTGAGAGTTGTAATTGGAAGTGATTTGGGAATTATTGCTAAAACTGTTATCACAGTTGTCTATTTTTGCATTTATTATTAAAGTGTCAATGCTGCGTTTTTCTTTACAGATATAAGGGGCAAATAAAAGTTCAGCGATTTGAATTAAAAGAATGAAAATTCGTTTTCTACATTAAACAAGACCGTATTTTATAGAATTACGTGGCATACATGTAGGCTACAGTCTACACCAAGACAGCGGTCTCAAAGACAACAATAACAATAACAACAACACATTGATGAGTCTACAGTGACAGACCGTGGCTTTAGCTAGCGAAGGCCAGGGACAGGCAAAATAAGCTTTAGGTCATGTTGATAACATTGTTGTTGTCCATTATTTTTGTCGTCGTCATTGTTCTTGATGGCGGTCATATTATTACTGCTGTTGCTATCAGTGTTTTTGTTGTTATTTTTGTTGTTGTTGTTGGTTTTTCTGCTATTGTTTTTGATGGTGATGATGTATTCTTGTTGTTGTCTCCGACTGTTTGTTGTTGTCGCTGTAATCAGACATGAGGTGAACATCTCCCCTGACCACACCCTCTCCATTCCTGGCCGGGCTGTGACAAGCCGTCAACATGAGATAGATTAGGGAGCAGAGAAAAACAAGGAGTAAAACACGGACATTGAGAGTGTCGTGGTGTAAGGCGGACACGCAGGATTATTTTCTGTATACAGAATCAGTGCCCAGAGGCAACTTTGGCCCGTGCGTTGGGCAATTTGGGCGACGTCCAGTAAGCAGAATATCATAAATAGATGAGATTGTTGGTCTAACTCTCTGCATGTTTGTTTAGCTGGTTCGTTGATTAATTGATGGGTGTATAGACAGGTGTTCGATTAGGAAGATAGGTAAGTAGGTAAGTAGTTGGCTGATCGGTTGGTTGGTTGACTGGTGAAGAATTGATGGGTTGGTGGGTTAGTTGGATGGTTCGTTGTTGAGGAAATAGACAGCTAGATGCAGACGATGAAGTAGAGGAAGAGAACGAAGTTTACGGAATAAAAAAAAAAGAGGGAGGAGATGAGAGGAATAGAAGGCCAAGCAGACACCGAAAGAAACAAGGAGAAAGGAAAGAAGAAAACACAAGAAAGAGAAAAAGAAAAAGAAATAATGAAAGAAAAAGAAAAAGATAGAAAGACGAAAGAAAGAAGAAGGTCAGACAAAAGGAAGAAAGAGAACAAAAGAAGAAAGAAAGAAAAAAAGAAAGAAAGAAAGAAAGAAAGACACTGATAATAGGCTTAGATACATAAAAAAGAGATAAGAGAATCAAAAGCGGATGTTTGAGGAACGAGGGAACGGGGGGGGGGGGTAGATAGCTTTTCCTCACAGCATTTTGAGCATTTTGAGAACTACTGCTGCCAAACCCGGGGTCTGAAATGCCTCCCTAGACTCTGCTTCCCTCACAGCTACACAAATCCTCGTGGCTTGGCTCGCCAGCTGGCGTCTGTGTCTCAGTTGGGCCGACTCGAGGCAATCAGAGTTGTAATAACGGCGGGCAGATCTGCAGACACAGATTAAATAATGACGTGACAGCTGTCATACACAATATAACCAGTCAGGAGTCACCCCCGAATCGGCCATCATTGCAGATGCTGTAATAGAGACAGAGACAATAATTTGCGTGTGACCAGGGATTCCCAAATTTGTGGATAAATATGCCTTGCAAGAGGAAATAAAGGACAATCTGGGAAGTGTAGGATCGGTTGGGTGAGATAAATGCGTGAAACTCAAAGATCAATAAATCGTGAGGATCGATTGGGATCGATTTAACAGAGAATAACATAAATAACAAAAGGCTAATACAATACAAGCAGTGAGGTATAAGTACAGCAATCATTATGAGATTCCCTTCCAACATCTGACATGCCATGTGATTGTCACTGGATGTAGGCAATTTAAGAGAGTGAAAAATCTTTGACCAGGGGATCATGGTTGTTTCTTATAATTATAGAACAAATACACAAAGCAAATGGCTTTTTGTTTAATATCAAGGAGAAAAAATGGTTCGTCGTCTGCAATGTTCTAATCCTCCGAAGAAGTTAGTCCTGCCACTGTTGCTGCGTAGCCTTACACTGAGCAAGAAAATGACTTTCCCTTGCTGGTTTTACTACCTCACACTGCCTGTATCACACTACATCTGTACACATCATCTTTGTGTAGGTATGATTATTTATGTGCATGACTTTATGACTTCTTTAGTGCCGGGCATCATGTTTCTGAACATCTGAATAAGCTCAACAATCAATATTTGTTCATTTCATAGAGGCATATTTCCAAAGCAAATCACCTTCGATTTTTTTTTTTAACGAGTGAATTAATGAATTTAACTGCTTTTTTTGCAACGAACTGGAATCTTACCGAGTGCCAAGAAAAGCAGAACGACGTGTCCTTGGTTCATTTCTTTGGGCGAGTCAAAGTTAACACATACGAGCACATACACACACACACACACTCACAGACACACACACACACACACCGACATATGCAAGTTCATAACTCGCACACACACAAACCCAAAATGAGAGCGGGCCATACATAATCAAGAAGGAGAAGAAAACATTTTCTTTAACCCTAAAAGTGTCAAGAGGCCGATCTGGACAAAAACTTGCTTACTACAGTTTGTATCTGAATTGCTTTCCATGCAGTTCCATATATGCATGTGGTTCGTCTTACATTGTCTTGAGACCTGAAAATGTCAATTCTTAAAAATGAATGAAATTTCAGTATTGAAACTCTCGTGCTGCAGTTTTATTTCCTACGGACACTTTTTGGATTAATATATTGTGTGACTTAATATATTTCTTTTTGCCAGGAGACGCCAAGATACCGTGTTCTTATCCTGTATGATTGACTTCCCGAGAAGTCCAGAGCTAATAGCTGCGGGAAGACGTTTCTAGTTCTAACGGCCTCCCACGTTCAGCGTACATTTAGCTGTCATCACTCAGCGGCGACTTCCCTTGGAGGTGGATGTATGTCTGACCTGGAGAGAGAGGATACACTCATTGTTTTCTTTCTACACCAGCTCTTCACACAGGCGCACGCCCTCCCTGCCCAGCTGTTGCGTGAGGGAACTAGACCAGACTATTTCTTTTGATGTTATGGACACTTTGGAGAACGGAAGAAAGGTTTTTCTCTGAATTTTGTTTAGAGGTGTCATTTTTCCTCGAATTGAGGAATGGAAAAGCAAACGTTGTAAGTGATCAGATTCAAATTCAGAGAAAACTCGAGTTTTTGATTACATCGATGGTGTTTTGGTCTCACTGTGACCAGATTTTGGACGTGTTTTATTTGTATTTAAGTTCTCTTTCTGGTGCAGTCAAGGAACAGGAGCACGTGGTATATGGCAAGGCAGATGAAATTTAAAAAAAAGAAAAAGAAGCATATCTTCTAATATATGAAAACTGCTGAGTAAAGGCATAATTAAAATCACCTGGACAAGTTTAAAGTGTAAAAAAGAGTATTTGATTAGACTAGCAAAGTGCTTTTCACAAGGGTGAATACGACACTGTTCCTGCATATCATTTTCTTACAGATTTAAAATTCGAGAAATTACCTCAAACACTGGTTTGAACAACCTGTCTTTTACATTCTTTTTTTACAATTATTTTACAATTCCGGAAAGTTCTATGGCCATGATGAACATCAAAATGTTTCCAGTGATGTTATTGCTTACTCCACTGCTTTTGGAATTCATGTCGCTGTTCTGATATATTGATTTTTTTTTTATAAAGTTTATTCCTGTCCTCAAACCATTTCCGCCGTCTTGGTTTACCTTAATATCAGAGTTCTTGACTTTAAGACAATTTTTCAGAAACGCATTCTATCTAAAACAGATTTGATTTGCTATTCAAAGTCAGGAGAAAGTTTTGTGTTACTAGCTTTATCTGCTATAGTGCAATGCCCGAACGGAAACTATTATTTTCACGTGGCTGCAAATTGCAATGTACTTCTATGTAAAGTGAATAATGGGTTAATAGTGTGGGACACGAAGCAAAATCATAGAAATCCAAGGAATAAACCTTATCAAGAGTTTACACTAAAGAGACAGCGCGATTCGCATTTTCATCATCTTTGGTTAGGAACCCAAATCGTGTGCAGGACGATATTCAGTTTTTCCCCCCTGAATATTTTCCCCTTGCTGGTTTCACTGCTTCACACAGCCTGTATCACACTAGATCGGTACACATAATTGCAGTGAGAACCGTTTCCTTTTACACTTTGGTCTCCGTGTTCTACCGGCTCTTTTGTCATCGTCCTCATGCATAACGAAGGCAGGAGTCACACTGCTTTGGACGCAGTGCATATTTTTGCAATCTTCCATAGTATCCTGTGTGATATCTGCTGGCGCTATAAAGTTATTATTATTATTATTATTTTCATCCTTGTTTTTGCTGAACCGCAGTGATTGTCCCAAGGTTGGAGTCAGAATCTTTTTTTTTTTCTTCTTCATCTGTTCCTCATCTTCCACGGGCTTCTAATTTCATCAGTCATCTTATCCCCAAAACAAAGACAGAAAAACATCAACTCCAGATTAAGAATTACTCCAGCTGTAACAAGTAATGGACATTTTGTTACTGCTAGATCCATTTGAGTTAGATATACTTACAACACTTCCAAAGATGTTAACCAGCCACTCGCCCAGCTCTGATCCAACCGGCCACAAACCTGTCAACAGCCAAATTCTAAATCTATCTTGGAGGGTCCTCAGTGTTGGCACGTATGCGTTCCAAAACAGATCTCTTCGTGGCATGGAATTGCCTGACCTGGGATGGCGCTGCTTCAGGGCAGGGAGGGAGGGAAGGAACCCACCTGTTCATTAGCTTGTCTACAGAAACTGAGAGTGAAACTTGGATGGCGTGATCTTGACCGCAGCGCATGGGCACCGGAAGTGAGCCCCAGGCGCCATTACTGCTCCCTAATTATAGAGTTGTTATACCTTGGAGCTGCTCCAAGTATTCACTGCGGTTTGAGAAATGAGGACGAGAGTCAAGAACATGACATAAACAGCAGCTGCAACAACATGTTTACTATCGTTGGCCACAACAAACAACACACACACATACAAGCAACAACCGAATTCTTACCCGTCATATTTCTTAAAAATAGTTTGTTTACTTATTTTTAATGCAAATTTCGGAACACACGCCAAAGCAAAACGAACACATACAAAGATCCGTTTTAATCCAGTCTGAGATGTGTAACTAAACAATATTGTAGATTCTATAGCTTGACATTTCGCCAAATAGCTCAGACATTTGAATGTAAACAGTTTGTTTAATAACAACAATAACATTACGCCGACATAAGGTATGAAAATGGCCTAAACTTCTATTTAAATATTTGGGAAAAAAAGGTAAATACAAAAACAAATAAATTAAACATAGTGGGTCCACGTTCAAACATCACAGATTCTAAAGTAGAGACGGCTGTTTTCTTGTTATTATTATTTTTTATCTAGATTGTAAACAAACAGTTGAGTTTATGAATTGTGACTCAGCCTTTGACTAATGTCTTCTAAGCAGTGCTTTGCAATACGTATGTAATTTCTCACATCAAATATAACAATAACAGATTAAATGTTTTCAAACTAAGTGAATGACACATTAAGTACAGTGGAGATGGAACAATGGTCCCCGTTTCATCCATCACTTTGCATTGCCAACCATCAATTCAAATATAATGGAACTTGCCCACAGAGAATAGGCGAGATCAATCTATCCTTTGTTCTTTGGTCCTTACCGAAGTGGATAGAACAAGCTTGTTGGTGAAATATTAACCTAAGCTGTGACACATGTCAGTATTTGTTTGAGGATAGTCATCTTCAGGTGGATTTTGCAGGTCATGGATGCCCGAAGCGAGATTGGAACATTTGGAAATGCTGACAAATTACACCTTCTTTGATCTCCGGCCGATTTGCTCGATCCCTTATAAATCCAATCCCTTTCCATCTCCAAAGTAAAGAAAATAAGCTTGCCAGACTTTATCTAATTTGTGGCACAGCCCGGTATTAATTTTGTCTGAAGATATTCATCTACCTGGTTCCATAGAAAAAGACGAGTCCAGAAAATTTGGCTATGTTTGACAGTGTACTTTGATGTCCCAGCGACTGCTAAATCCCTTACAGATCCAATCCCCCTTCCATCTCGGCCTCTCTTGTCGTTTCTCCATGTGTTTCTGCACCATCGTTCTTCTCGTCGCTGAACCGTGGCAGCCAGAGGACTCGGGTAGGGAAAAGTCATAAAAAAAGAAAAGTAGCGAGTAATTAAAGAAAGGGGTGAGGAATGGGACACGGGAGAAAGAGAGAGAGACAGAGAGAGAGAGAGAGAGAGAGAGAGGGCAAGAGTGGGAGAGAGAAGTTACCCCTGAGGTGGGTAAGTCTGTGGGGTGTGCTACCGAAAAAGAAGAAGACGCTCTCTTTTGAGCGGTCCTAATTTTATTGCTCACGGTTTTTAAACACATCATTTGGAAGCTAATGAGGGTTGATATCTTCTCACGTGAGACCAAGAAAGACTGGGGTGGGGGAAGAGAGGAAGGGGCGAGTCGGGAAATGGGGATGGTGGTGGCGGTGATGGTGGTTGGCACGGGGAGAGGGGGTGGAGAGAGAAAAAGACGCCAGGGTGTGGTGTGAGAGGAGTGGGTGAGTAAGGGGCTCATATTTCACTTCCAGATGGCCAGGTCGCTTGATGTCTTCCGGGCACCCCTACCATCAACCACTGATGGAGCCACTGGAGCCGAGAAATGAGAATCTGCGTTTCTAAAATGAAACCGTGCCCGCTTGAGCGTTTGCCTGCCGTGATGCTCTCCCAATCATCTCCTACTCTCTAGTTTGTTTTTCTTAAGCCTTTCAATCCAAAGAAAGTAGGATTATCTCGGCTTTTAGAAGTTGCCAATTTTTGCTGA
>JBCEWB010442880.1:0-19988 GCA_039654565.1 Peronia peronii | reverse complement strand
GGGGGAGAATTGCCTGATAATTTTTATAGCAGTTTGTCAGCCCAAAAGTTTTAAATCAAGAAAGAATCTTTCTGCCTGCAATATGACATTTCCAACCTCAAATATATAGCCTATACAGACGTATCTGAATAAGACTGACCAAAAAATTTCCACAGTTGCCCACAACTTCCTTTGATGTGTTGCCACATTGCTGGGACATTTGTCTTGTGCCCAGGGCAAATGAGGCGGAAGTTGCCTGGACGATTTCGACCTAAAGCCGTTTTTAACTATTTTCCGAGTCGGATACCAAAATTGTTCTTTTTTTTTTTTCACAAAATGAAAATTTAACCTTTCGTGACCGGAAAAGAAGAAAAGGTTGGTATCTGAGTTAGAGAATAGTTAAAAATTGCTGTAACTCGAAGTCGCCCTGGACGACTCCTGACTCATTTGCCCTGGGTGCAAAACATTTACTTTACCTGATATCACAGTTGTTTGTGGTTGTGAACCGGGTCCGCTGTCTGTTTATTAAAAACTCGTTACATAAACAAGCAGTGATGTTTGATATGCTTTACAAGTGTAGATCACTCTGAACTTTACAAGTGTGCCATGTGCCAGTTTTTCTAAATGAGCGTTAGGAAAGAGAGAGCACTTTGTTCTTTGTCCTGCTGAGATTGGGAATGATTGGGAATGACTTCATTGAATAGTTAATCATGTTTATAACTGGCAGGAATTAATTGTTCCCTCCTGGTGGCAGCTCAGTTTTTTTTTCTGTCTGTCCTCATGAGATTGTGTCTCTTGGGCTGAAAAGATTGGGAACTCTTTGAGTTTAACATTTGATTAATCCTTGCAATATCCAGAGCTTATTTGTTCAGAGACCGACCCATATTTTTTTTCATTTAACATTACCCTCCACACAATCTGCTCTATGGTAACAAAATACTGAAGTTTTATCACTGAAGTTTGGACTAATATTTCACTGCCAGGACATGTTTGCTCATTTCATTCAGTTTACTGTCTTGTCTTTATTAAAATCAGTGTCTTTTTGCCAACTGTTCAGTCCAAATATCTTTTGTTCTGGGCAATATTTTGGGTCATTATGGTGAAATTTGTAGAACCCAGATGTGAATATTTGGATTGATGCCTCAAATGTACCTTAGTTGTAGCCTTGGCAGCCAGAGAGTTAATAAGCATGATTGTAGAACTCTAGCAATTTCCTCTGACACTGTTAGCGTTAATTACATAAGCTGTCCTGCACAACTTCAAAAAAAATGTATTCAACTTCAATGGCATTTATACTTTGTTGAAATTACTTTTACCCTGATCTGATGGGGCAGATGGGGTGTGTACTACAGCCTCTGATGATCTTAATTAAAAGAATGTTTATATAAAACTTTCTTTTAAAAAAAAATGTAGCATTTTCATGAATTTATTTATTTAAAACATTTTTCATTTCAGATATGTCTTGAATTTTCTGAGGACTTCCAAGCTGACTTTGCCCATTGGCTACAGAGAACTGGATATTCTGCGAGAGGAGGCTCGGTACTACGGCCTAGAGCAGATGGTGGGTCAGGCCGAAGTTGTTAGGATTTCAGACATAGCACATGCAACTTGAATGTTCTGCTCTTATGTGATTGGTTTACCACTGATCGTGATCGTCCAGCTATAAAATCTGCCCATTTCTAATTTCACTTTGTTGAAATGTTCATAGATGCACTAGTGTCTTGCTTCCTCAGCATTTGTTTTTTGTTTTTTTGTTTTTTTGTTCTGAAGGTATAGTGTGGTGGATTCTCTCTGTTTATTTCCAAAAGTTAATTTCTTTATGATATTTTTTTCTATGTCAGTTTATCCTTCTTACTATTTTCTCCCAGGTAACTGCGGTGGATAACATGATAGATGCTAGGAAGAAAAGAGCTCGAGGCAGGCGCTGGAATGGTGCAGCCAAACGACTCAGCGCCAGTGTCGGAGAAAATCTCAACCTGTTGCCTGAAGATGACGGAGATGACCTGGATTTCTTTGAGGACAGCTGGATTGGTGGACAGAACGCTGGACTCCACTAAAGCACATGGAACTGACATTTCTCTGACTGGAGAAATGGAATCCCAGGAGTCCACAGACAATGGTATTTCAAACTTCAGCTGTGACAGACCCTGTGACAAGCTGATTCAATATATGTGATGGACAACAATATGTTCGTCTGAGGCTAAGAACTGGTGAAGATTTATTCTGACTCCTTGAGTAGTGAATATTGATTATCTTCTTCTTTTGTGTGGAAGATAGTTAAATCTTCTGGAGAGGAATGCTGACTTGGGCATGGGATGTGTTCCAAGTTTCAGCTTTTGTAGTGAAAGGCATTTACCAGCTTTTAGGTAGACTGGTGTCTGATTTTGACAATGGATATTATTTAATATCAGAACTTGTCACCTCCTGGGCTGTTAGGTTGTGTTGACAATGAATTTATGTTCATCACCATCCAAATAATGCTTTGTTTTACCGCATGGATTTGGATTTCATAATGAATCTTCCAGACATGGTGAATTATCTGAGTATCTGAAGCTGTGGATGGACTTCATCAAAGCCCATGTCATTTTGTAGTGTGAGATATAACAGTGACTGTTTTACTATGGTGCTGAAATAGTGTCAACTATGAATGATTTGTTCCTGACAGATGTGTCCTTGTCACTCTCGTGTCATGTCCTGCTTGTGTTGATAATCAGCATCGTTAATAGTTTGAAAATGCCAGTTCATGTTTTGTGGAAAAAAATAATAAAAAAACATCAACAGAAAAGTATGAAGAAAAAGATGTTGTAAGCTGAATAATCCAAAGGGATTTGTTACCATACAAATTTATCTTCAACCTTATAAATGCTGTGCCCATGATGAATAGAACCTAGGAAGTCTAAATAAATCTTTGGAATTAAACTGCTGTATGCTCTATTCAGTGGCAAGATAGGTTGTATTTAGCATCAATGTCTGACATTGCCATTTCTAGAATAAATCAGACAGTGAGATATCTGTGTTAGACGCTTGGCAGTTTTAGAATAAAAGACATTAGACTTTAGCTAGCAGATAAATGAGACATTTCATCAAGTCTTAGTGGTGTCAGTGATGCTGTCAGTCACAAGGTTAATGTTCTGCCATTTCACATTTTTCATTGTACTTGGTTGCTACTGTTTGTTTAAGAAATTAGGGCTTTATGAAAACAACATTAGCTGATACAACAGGGGCATAGTGAATTGGGCCATCCATTAAATTTACTTTAAAGCAAAATTTAACTATTTAGAACTATGCATTTTTAATAAAAACCCTCTTCAGGCAAATGCAGGTAAAGGAAACTCATCTATCATTTCAGTTAAGTTAGAATTTGTAATAAATTTTTGGTAAACTGAATTTTTTAACTCTTTCCAGTAAAATTTAATGTGTTGATACATGGCTGATTTCATCACGCCCCCTGCGATATCTGATAGTGATACTTGTATGCACAGTGGATAGAATCAGCTGTGGCCCACTCTGCACTCTGTGCTTGTCATTATAACTGTACTCTCTGTTTGCTTACATGAATAGAGAGAGATGTTTGTTGTAAATGCTTTACAAGTCAGAACCAGCATACAACATATGGGCCGGTTTTCTAGCGTATAGACACGCCAACATTTCTAATGAATGAGCCTATATCAGTAGTTAGTCATGTACATGGCTTACAGCAACTGAATCTTGCAAATGAAACAGATAACATTGTATAGTCTTACCACATGCAGAGATATACATGTACTAGATCAAGCCAGTCTCTCGTACGAAATCATCTGTGCTGACTCTTACAAAGTATCAGAGCTGGACATTTGTGAAGATAATGAGCTGACAATATACAGCCTACCAGTACAACGATGGTCCACAGTAGCACACATTAATTAGCAACAACAACTTTTTTAATCGAGATGCTTTTGAAAAACGGTTTTTAAATTGTATACATAGATTCTAAATATCTGGATATTTCAAACTGTTGATTATGTAATTTGTCTGAGCAATGAAAACCATTGTACTAAATTACGTTACAATTATCATACCCATAGAAGGGTATGTGACTTTTCAAACTATTTGTCAGCAGTTACTGTTGATAGTGTTAAGCCCAGAAAACATAAATTTATCAAGTGCCTCTTTTCAACATTATTTTATGAGCTTACATCTTGCTGCATAGTCAATATATATGATCCATATATATATTATCAGTATATATATATGACTAATGCAGTCTGATAGATGACCTGCCAATAGTTTTGGCAGTTATAATAGATAACATTTTATTGTGAATTGACCTCAGTGATATTCCAAGTCTGTTGTACCAGAAATACAAAACAGTTCGAGTAGTTTGTGAAGTGGACACTGTGATGCGAGGAAATGGATATCAGTTTGTTGGTCTCTGAATTCCGAGTTGTTTCATCTGACGCACTCCCCACTCTTGTATTACTTTACTTTCGTTCGCTTGTAAAGTAACAAGTAATGTGGATGCATCCTATTTGGCCAAGGTATTGAAAACATTGATATGATCACACTGAAAGTCTCTTCTGTGGAGGTGTATCATTATGAGAAAGGCTATCCTAGGACAGGATGAGTAAGTGAGAAGGGAAGTCAAAAGTGTCTGAGATATACCTGGTCATGAAAATTTGAGACATTTGTGAGTTTTATGCACACCAACAGAGTAAAAGAAACAGTGAGATTGGGATACTGATTGAATGTAATGTTCATACCACTGATCTGAACAAAGTGCAGAATCTTTAACCCTAAAAGCATCAGCAGAAACTATTGCTGGCATAACATGTTTCTTTTCTGATATTTATGCATCTTTTAGCAATGAAAGTCTAAACTTAAAGACAACATAAGCCAAGTTCTTTCTAATACATAGTCTGATTTGTGGAAAATAATTATTCAGACAGCAAAATATTGTGAAAGAATCTTTGGTCAGATTGGTATCTTGACACTTCTAGGGTTAAACAAAATATCAAGTTATGGTGAAAGAGATACACAGAAAAAAAGAAATATTGGTTTGATTTTGTCCAAAATCTTTAAAATGTAAAGAAAATAGTCATTGACATAACTATTGTGCAAATCTTATATAGATAGTGATGATGCTGACAGTACAGTTCTGCTGTCTGAGATGAAATCGTGAAAATGTGATAGTCTCCAGTGTAAATTTATAGGCTACAGTGATCTGAGATCAGTGAGTTTCCAACATTTGTAATGGTTTTCTTTATACTGTGAGTTCTTGTAAGCCAGAAAATAGTTGAAGAGGTATCTGTATTAACTTTGGTGTGCTCTCATGGTATTAAATTGTTGCCAAAGCATCTGAGGAAAATTGGAATGGGGTTTACATCTGCCCAACATGTAGCCTCATACATATGGACATTCTGCAAGATAAAGTATTTCTGATACTCTGACCACTGTAATGTGTACCAGTGAAAATGTATTGAAACATACCATGCCAGTTAGCGAAAAGATACAAAAAGATCAGCCTTGAAACTGTTGCTCAGCTGTGAAATCTTTTATAGAACAAGCTCAAAAACATAAATGTCTCGCGGCCAGTCGAAATGAGACGTAAGTCGCTGGGCTAGAACCGAGAAATCGGGCTTTGAATGTGATGAAAAGGGAGGTCAGACATCAAATTTTTTTTTATTTCAGAAATTGAAATTGCATTCATTTCTGAACAAAACAATATCGGTCTTACCCTCAATTTACAAATATTTCTTCATTCAAATCAGGTTTTTGTGAGGCAAACATGTAGATTTATACGATCAACTGTTCATTTAAACTCGATTTTCTCAGAATTTCAGTCATTGCTGGGAGGTCTCCCTTTGTCTCTTTAAACTGCAATATCTCTGGCTAGAATAAAGCTATCTCAGAATTTTTTTCACCATCTGACAGAGTATAAAATAAGCTTTCACATGATATCAAAAACCCTATATATTGAAAAGTCGACATACATCTCATTTTGACTGGCTGCGAGACAAATCTTTATGATATATAAATTATATAGGAACAAAACAGTCATCGAAACTGAACTGCTTGTTGATGTTGTTGAACTGTACAGAGTAAACAGTTGATGATGGTCCTTTCAGGCAATGAAAATTTCCCTAGAGGAAATCTTTTAACATTCCAAGAAAACGGCATTTTTGTTGTGGTTAATGTAAGACAGTAATGAAAGGCAAAACTTTTGTTTTGATTTATGCATTTTTATTGCAGAAATAATGGTCCTCTGTTCACTCTACAACTGCTCATAGAATTATATCTTTATATGATATTCCATACTGTCCAAAATTATTTGTTATATTTGATGTAGCGTGGATGTTGAAGCATAGTGATGTGATGACAGATTTTGGCTTGGCTGTTTGTCTTTTTTCTGCCAGCAGTAGTTTGTCCTTACATGTTTTTGGAGTGAGTAGTTTTATCATCATTGTGTATTCTGTCATTGTCTCTGGCAAGTCCTGGACATGGTCTAGTTCAAGTGTTCCATTCCATCCTTGAAAACTCAATATGGCATCTTTGTCCGATAGATAATGAATAATATCGAATATTTCTGATACGGAAGAAATTTTAAATATTTATGAAGTTTATCTATTCAGATGCTACATAATTTGGACAATGAAAGGAATTCATGGCAGCAGTAATGAACTTCCTTTTACGTTTTTAGTATGGAAATGTGCCATATCAGCCAAACCTGTCCAAATCTGTAAGATGCCATCATCTTCTCTATACTGCTTTTTTACATTCTAGACAAGACAATTTGCAGAGGATAGGGGGAGAGAAATATAAGACTCATAGTTTGTTGTGAACTTCTCCTGTAATCCTCCATTAGAGATTAAATTGGCTCAAGAAATTATTTAAGATTGCAACATGGAAACCGTGATGATTTGAACATATTGGGACGATCGGCAAGTTGTTTGGACAGGATAGTGTCCTGTATCTCATAGAGAGCAGGATACACATCTTGATGGCAAATTAGGACAGGGAGAGTAAAAACTGTTATGAGGACATGGTTTGTGATGAATTTAGATTATGTTTCGTTCATATGCCAGCAGTATGTTGATAATGAGAACAAATGTTTACTTGTATGTACAGGTTTGCATGGGTGTACTTAGTATACTTTATGTAGTGTGGAGATATGTTTGTAATGAATTTAAAGCTGATAAAATGATCTCTTCAGCATGGACCAGTTTTAAAGAACAGTAAAATCTAACTTGGAATTTTGTACACTCTGTGAAAAACATCCAATCTTAAACTGTTAGAACTCACTGTATGAGATGAAGTAAAGGATTTACAGACACACGAAGTGACCATAGAGTCTGAATGATTTGTGTAATGAAAATTACAAGGACAACAATAAAAGATAAACTTCAGCAATTTTTGTCTGTATAGTTCATGGCTTGTGAGTTCAGCACAAGCAGTTTTAGCTTTTCATCGTGGCAGTATTTTTTCAAAGGAGTTGACTTGCCAGCTAACAATTAAAGTTTGAGTATGAGTAGCTTTCACGAGAAAGCTGTCTGTGTGTCTGTGAGGAGTTAAGTGTTTAACAAGTACCAGCTGTTACCTGACTAGGTATGAGTAATCTGTACCGTGTTGGCCAAGGTCGCATGGCATAGTTTTTTTCTTATCTATAAATTCACTCCCTTGCACAGAGTTAACTTGACACCAGATTTATTTATTTATTTTTTTTTGAAAAGAATTACATGTTATTATAACTTTCATTACGTTACATTATGTGTGGTCTGCAAGGGTGAAAGAAAGAAAGAGTTAGTAACCTGTACTGGAAATGTTCTTCAGTGCAAATTTCCCACTGTGAATCAGTAGAGCTGATCTTGTCTTACCTAGTGGTAAACAATGTCATCATGTCAGCCTGCAGTTGGCTATTTGACATGATTAACTGCTTATTCTATGTGACATGTTCTCTTCCCATATTGTATGTAATAAAGGCCTAATAAGTTCAGAAGTATCAACATAAAAACCTAACGTTGTTCTGTATTAAATCCTGTATGATTTTGACCCAAAATAATGTCAAATCCTACCGGCCAGGCAAGTGTGATGCAAAGAGAATATTTTTCTGATCTGTAAAATATATTGATTCATCTCCTGAGGTTATCTGATCTACAATTTATTTAGATTCAAGGTAAGTGAAAGAAAATTTCTACAGAGTTGCAGAATAAGTCGGTCAGTTTGTGTCATGCAGTCAAAATATATATTGATTCACACTTCTAAAAGTTGTTACACTTTTGACAACATTAACTTTGCATTGGTAAATAGTGATATGTAAAAGCAATAACAGTTAAGTCAGTGGATAGTTAAGCAATACGATTGCATGTTCAGGATGGGAAGAAATTTCCTGCATATAAAATGCATCAAGTCATGACAAGAAAAATTATATGTGATATTTTTTTCTTTATATTGTTCCGTTCTTGTCTGAATATGATGGCAAGATTATAATGCAAAAGCTCTTTTGTTAAAAAAACTAAAAAAAATGGCTTCCAGTTTGTTTAAAACATTGCTGTGTTCATGTATATTTGTATTAATTCTGGGAATATTCTGTGTTTTGAAATGTTTAATGTAATTAGGAGTTCAGCTAATTCTACATGAATAAAACACTGGGATACAATCGTACAAGTTTTGCTAAGTATATACCCAACCTTCTGAAATGAAATAGAATTTGTTTTGGTTTCAAAGTGCAATTTATTGTTATTTTCTCATGGCAGGGATAAACACGACAGTATCTAAACAAAGAAAATTGCGGGTTGTGTATTATTGAATTCTAAACTTTTAAAAGTGAATTGTAAAAGTAAGGCTTATTCAAAATAGAAGTAGATCTATATTTTATTGTTTTCTGTGTGTTTAGAAGATACCAAATGTTTTGAAATGTTGAAAAATTTGTAATCTAAATGCCAGTTCAGAGACATTGTGGCAAATTTTGCAAGGGAGTTGATGTTCTTTGAAGTGTTTAATTTGCTCATTTTTTTTTTATTGTTGCCTTTTATGTTTAGTATTTTCTTGGCTGTGCAAAACTGACGTCATTCTTCTCCTCGACAGTGACAAACGTTGTCATGTGAAATTTTGTATGGCAAAAACATTTTATTCAAATTAATGTGATCATTATCAGTTATCTACCACATTTGTTTATTGTTCAATTTTAAGCTACTATTATATTAGTCAAGAAACATTGATGCATATAACTGCATTTACTTTTTCCTTTTCCTTTTTATTTCTCCAATATCAGATGTAACATAATACTGGTACTGAATATTGTGCTGTACTTTTAATATTGTAACCTATCCGAATACGACCGTAAATACATATGTTATGATTACAGTGTGATATATGTTTCTTCTTTATTTCACATATCAGATGCTGCAAACATTTTATACTATTTACAGGTCCAGCTGAACATTCCACATATTAGGATGAAATGAGTGATACATGATTTTTTTTTTTTCATAAATATCTTATCCTTTATATTTGGTCTACACAGATCTCAAAAAAGCCACATGATATTTGTCTCCCATACTTCCAGTAAACTTTAAAATCCCATTTATGATCTTACCGAATTGGGCACTGAGAGACAATGGGAATCACAAGAAAGGAAATGAAAACGTGACTATTAAAAGACTTTTTCATGCGCTGAAAATTATTAGCGCAAGTTTCTTTATAAATATGGCAACAAATCCAACATATTTTGGCATATTTGAAACATATTGAAACCATTTTGAAAATAACTCCTTGCTAGCTCTATTTCTTGTCGCTATGAATTTGTATGTACATTACATCTATTGTGTACGACTATGATTTTTTAATTTCTGTCAAATGTAAGGTATAAAATTCTTCACTACAAAGCGCAGTTTCCTAAACTATTCTGAAGTTTTCATTGACATGGAGATATTCAGATAAACTGTTCTGATTTAATGAAATTGTAATGTGTAAAAATTATTTGTTCCCATATTTCTGTGAAGTGTTAACTCTTGTGTAATTTTACATTTTCTAAATTTTCTTAATTTAAAAATGTGTATTCATTTTCAGCAGTATAGAGCTGTTTCCCCAACCAGAAAATAGACTCACTGTTAGGTATTCTGCTGTCTCCTAAGCAAATGACAACACCATATTTGATTCAGTTTTGTCTGTTTGGATACAGTATATGGACTAGCTGTCTTTTTGTGGAGTGTAGATTTAGAATTGTATCTCGTGTAATTCAGCTGTGTGAGCTGTATCGTCAATTCCTTTATACTTTGGACATGCTCTCTTCTTTAAGTGTTGCTTCCCGGATCTGCTGGGGCATAAAAAAGGTACAAAATGATGCCGTCATGACTACGAAAGCTGTGCTTTTAAGCTTTGCACCTCTTTTTTTTTGTTCACACAAGGTCTGGAGGGTATTTTACAACCCTTTTCACTGGTTCTCAGTTATTTTGTCTACTGTGTTACAATAACAAGCCGTGAAATGTAAAATTGCTTTGTTACAGTTTTCTCTGTTTAAGTACATAGATAATGACTTTACAAAGCTGTAGAGCTTGTGATGTAATTTTTTTTTCTCTGAAATTTGGCATATTCATTACTACCACCTGCTTATATCTTCTATTTTTTGTTTTTTATATTTGGTATACATTAATATTCTTTTTTTTAAAGATACCATTGGCTTTGACATTTAATTTTGATATCATTGTTTTTGTTTTAAAAAAAAAACCAACAGAATAAATTCCTGTTTAAATTCTAAAGCTTCTCAAGAGTATTCATGGTCTTACGGAAGTGCATTGCTACATTTACCACCGATGTTGGCAAACTTCCGGTTAGTCTTCATTGAGTTTAGAAACTGAGCTTTTTATGATCTTGAATTTATTTATACGTCCATTTTTATTCTGTAAATGGACTGACTGTCAAATGTGATTCATTTTCATTTTGTTTTTTGTTTTAAACATTTACTTTTCTTCTTGTGGAAATGATCAGTTTGTCTTGAAAAGGGCATTTTTATCTGTATTTATTTGAAAAAAGAATATGAACAATTTATTTCCAGGATTAAGTTTTTTCAAGACTTTAAATCACAGATTTAGGTTTTCTCTTTAACTTGACCACTTCTTTTGTATCTGTTACTTGTACATACATGTATGTATTTTCACAAGCTTTGATTTTTGTCTTTAACTGTGCTGAAAACAAACTGCCCGTGGCTGCTTCCATACCTGGTATTTTTGCATTTTTTTTCTTTTTCTATACTGTGGCTTTGCCACAAGGTGAGCATTGAGTATACACACACTTAGTGTATAGGTGGCTGTATAATATATACTGAGTTTACAAAAGCAGCACACAATGACAAGATCATGGGTATATTTGCTAGTGGACATAGGATGGGTATACTCAGTGTCCACAGTGAATAACTAAACTTGGTGTACACACTGAGTACACCAGACTTTCCTGTACACCTAGAGTACACTAGATGTAGCTTCATACACTGAGTACAACGGCTTGGGTGTACACGCTGAATATCCCAGACTTTGGTGTAGGCACCCAGAACACTAGACTTTGCTGTATGAGTAAGTTAAATTTTGTACAGTCACTGAGCACATTGGATTTGGCCTACACACTTGATCGACACAGTGAATGCACTCCGTTTGGTTGATGTACAGAATACACTTCACCTATTACACACGATGAATCCACTATACTTGCTGTGCACTAGACTTGGTGTACATATTGTGTACACTAGATCTGGTATACAAACTGAAGCTGTGAATACTAAATACCCATATAGCCGTCCTGGGATCGACCTCTGCCTTAGATCTGCTTTCTGTGTTAGTTATTACCCCATATTTGAACTTTCTTTTATGTTCATCTTATTTCTTAAGCTCAGTGCTTGTATTACAAAAGAAATATTTTTTATCTATTGTATTTATTATCGTTATTATTACTTGTGTGTTATTGCCTTTCCCATTGCAACCCTATTGTATTAACTCAGCTGTCCATGTAATGGGTCAGGATTCCTTTTCTTTTCTTTTTCTTTTTTGGAAAGCATTTTTCATTTGTTTAATTTTTGATACTATCGGCCTAGACACAGGAATAGTATGTGGCTTTGGCAGAGACTTCTAGCCAGCTGTAATATAAGTACTAGAATGCAAAAAGAAATCAGTCTTAAAAATTGTTATAAATTCATTCCCTCCATTTGAAACTGAATAAAGTTGTCCATTAGCGTTCTGTTGTACTTTCGCTAAACACCGTAAGGTGGGTTCAGCAAATTACAGACAGGTTGAATTTTATAGCCTACAGTAACTATTATTCAGACTAATTCATTCCTGCACATGGCCTTTCCTTCTACATAATAATATTGACAGGTGGGATAATCATAATCCATCCAGCTTCATGGTGGTGAACTTCTTTATTTTAGAAATAGTGATATGGTCAAGGAATAATCAAGAAACTTCTTTATTTTTTATTCTGGTTTGTTTTTAGATTTTAAAAATTTTTATTTTGTCTGTCAGAAATCTCTCTCCCTCATATGTTTCTGTTCCCTCCGTTACCTCCCATTTGAGACTCTCTCTGTCTGTGTGTCTTATTCATTTTGCTTTTCCAATCTTCTTTTCTTGTCTTTCATTCCTCTTATTCTGGTACGTTCTGTATTTTCCATGATTCTTTTTTCTTTCTCTGCTTTTTCTTTTTTCTGTCTTTCTTTTCCTTTCTTTTCTTTTTTTTCTTTTCTTTTCTTTCTCTCTGTCTTTCTTTCTTTCTTTCTTTCTTTTTTCTTTATGTTTCTTTTTTCTTTTTTTTTCTTTTTCTATTTTTTTTCCTTCACATGTTTTGGCTTTTTTCCTTTCACTCTCTCATCTTTTAACTGTCACCGAGATAAACCACCCCACAGGAGGTTTGAAAGGCACAATGAAAACTCTAACCCTAGCTGTCTTTTATCTCTTATCACATTTTCTGATACATGCATGTATATTGTATATAAATTCTCTTTTTCCCAAGTAACTCCTTCCCCTTTCCCAAAGCCTAGGAAGCTCCCAGCTAAACTCACAGATCAGTGATCACTTTTAGTGTGTCAGCAAGATTGCTATTTCTCTCATCTACATGATATATTATTACGGTATTTGATGCCGTTCAGTTGTCTGTTCCACGTCAATCACTGATAGTCGACACTTCGCTAATTTTTTGTCATAGGGATGTTATCTAGTCGAAGCCAAGATCAGAGCAGAGTATGAATATGGGCCCAGTTTGATGTTGTTTTTACCTCTCTCATAAAACGTCATCAACACTACTTGGGTAACTTAACCTGGATTGTCTTTATGTGATAGGTTGGTTATAAGAAAAAAGGTGATTTTTTTTTTTTTTACTAGCGATGTTAGAGAGAGAAAGGGAGTTGCTTGGGGAACGGGGGTAGCTTGGGAGTGGGGCCGGGTGGTGTGTGGGGGGGGGGGGGGAGGCCACAGAAAAAAATAGATCGAAGAACTGGAAACAGAAAAAAGAGAAGCGAGAAGGGACCAGGAAAAATTGTTGAAAGCAGCTAGAGGGGGAAAACAGGAATATACAGGCCCATTGTGTATTGTAACAACAAGATGATCATAATATAAATGGATTCATGGCAACTAAGGGATTGTGGAACAGACATGGTTCTGCTACTTGAGTGGGGTTTTGGTTTCGTTTATTATGTAATTAAGTCGGACTTTTGTGAACTCTCAACACTGTGAAATCCATGGACAGATTTGAACAGTCAAGCAGTGTGTATTGGTAGAGGAGCAGAAAAATACTTAGATTCTGGAGTGTGTAATCGGGAAACGCTTTTTAACTCTTAGTTTTTGACTATAGAGACGATTGTTTAAAATTTAAAGTTATAACTTCTCTTTGTATTTCATTTTTACTGGCCGTTTTTTTTTTTTTTTTTCATTTGATCGCCTTTAACCCCTGCCAATATTACAGCACTGGCATTGACTTGTTTCTTATTCTTGTTATTTTATATTTTGGTTTGTAGGTATGAATAATTCAGAACATGGCATAAGAAAGGACGTTGATTTTGATAAGGATAATCTCATATGCATGGACTGCATTACATTCTAGTGCTGTTCTAGCAATGTTAATTAAATTCTCTTATTTTTGAGAAATCTAATACTTGTCATAATATCTGATACAATGTAGCCGTAATCGTATTGACGCACTGTTAAATACAAATTCAATACCAACACGGTATTGTATTTCTCCTCCCACAGTCAATCAGTAATCGATGGATTTGGCCCGCCAGGCATATCGCTGTGTTCAAATGAACGGAATCGTTCAATGGGGCATAACTGCCAAAATACTATTAATCAAGGGATTAAACCCTAGACCAGCTGGCGAACTGTTCGACTCCACTGGGGTGTAACTGTATAACATTACTGCCGTCATTTTTTAAAAATACAGTATATGCTGCTGTATTCGTAAAAATGACAGCAGATTAGCATTAAAATAAAAGCAGATTAGCATTAAAATAAAACGCAATTTTGTTTGCTTTTCATTCGAAAAAAAAAGTGTCAAAAACAAAGCAAAGCGAAAGCAAAACAAAACAAACAAATAAACAAAACAAACAAACAAAAAGCCAGACCGAACGAATGGCAAGTCTAATGTTACTATAATGATATGCTCAACAAAACTTGTAGAAAGTGTACAAAACGACAGTCACCTAGAAAAAAAAAATAGAGTAATCTAAGAATAGACTGATAGTGAAACAAATTCCTTGAGCAAGATAGGACATCTTGGCATTGTTAATTTTTTTCCTTCAGATTTTGCGATATCGTTGCTTCATATTTTTTTCCTTTGGTTTGATTGAAAAATATTAAAATTTTGTTCACTAATTATTCCTCTGTCGTTTGTGTTCTCTATGGTATGAATGAAAGAAGAAAAGGGTGGGGCTTTGTATGGTGAGGGTGGAGATTTAAGAGAGGTCTGTGCTGGTGTGTAAAGATGGGATCCTACGATTTGGTGGACAGATTTACAGCCGCAGCCCTTCCAGAGAGTTCGAGATAACTTCCACTAGGAGATTGAAAGACGTATTGCAGAACCTTCCAGAGAGGTATACCTCAGCCATTTTAACATCCTGCCAGACGGCGGCAATGGTTACCAATATCTTCACTAGTTCCATAAAAGCACATCCCACATACATATTGTTTGTTTGTTTGTTTGTGTTGGGGTTTAAAGGCACATTAACACGATCAAGGTTATGTTGTGCCAAACACGGTAAGATACGTTTACACGCCAAGAAGCAGAGAGGAGAGAGTGGAACAGAAAACAGGAGCAAGGAGAGAGAGAGAGAGAGAGAAGAGATGTCATCTCTGGAATGTCGAGGATGGCATTCCATGAGAGACATTCCACTGATAACGCGGGCTTTCACCGCTTGCAGGATTTTTTTTTTCTTCTCTTTTTTCTTAAGCCTTTCAATCCTAAGAAAGTAGGATTAACTCGGCTTTAACAGGCTGTCTGTTTTTGCTGAGACTTTTTGTGGGTAGAATGTTGGAATTTGGAAATTTTACCTGGACAGCGGCACTCCACCTACTCACCATCGATTTTTAACTGCCAAGGGTTTTTTAATGTGGATAACGTACACACGGGACCTCCGAAATATATTCGCCCTTATCCGAGAAGATGTCGGGCTTCCCTACGCAGAGGAAGTCAGGGAACCGTTGAGTCACAGAAAAAATGCAAGTCTTCGATCTTCATGTCCTTCCACCCCCCAATGAGAGGACCCGTGAGTCGATTACGGTCACAACCTCACCGACGTGAGTTGTTTTCATCATGAGGCAGACGCCAAACCCCGACTGCAGGTGTTTGTTATTCTTAAGTCTTTCAATCCTTAGAAAGCAGGATTATCTCGGCTTTAAGAGGGTGCCTGGCTTTTTTACTGAGAATTTTTGTGGGTATACATTTGGAATTTGAAATTTTGCCTGGATAGCCGCACTCCACCTACTCATCATCGATTTTTAACTGTGAAAGTTTCTTTAACGTGCGTAACGTACACACGGGACCTCCGAAATATATTCACCCTTATCTGAGAAGGTTGGACGTCGGGCTTCCCTATCCAGAGGAAGTCAGGAGACCGTTGAGTCACTGAAACAATGCAGGTTTTTGATCTTCGTGTTCTTCCATCCCCGAATAGGAGGACCCTCGAGTCGAACACACAACTTCACCGACGTGAGCTGTTTTCACCATGAAGCAGACGCCAAACCACATAGCCACGGCGACTCCTGCCTGCAGGTAGGAGCAAAGAACTTACTCCGGGGGTCCCGCGGGGAACCGCATACGTGTCTCTGAAGGTCAATCTAAAATATGATACGATTTTGTTAATAATGCTTGGTGATCTTGTGTCTGTCTATGGGAGGCGCTGGGGCTGAAGGAGTGGACGTCTGATCCTCGGTGAAAACGATGCCAGTTCGAAATTCTAACAGAATATGGCAAAGATTTATAACATACATGCTTTTTTTTGTTTTTTCTCTGACTCAGCTGTCTTCTGGCTTCTTGAATGAGGAGCCCGATGTGTAGTGGTCTTGTTTTGTTTGTGTTGGAATTTACCGGCAGATCAACACGACTACGACTATATTGTATGGAGATACGGTGAGTATGTTTACATACCAAAAAAGACTGATCAAAATATATACATACAAAACATAATGCTGTACAGACGACGCGTTTACGAGTTACTAAGCTAATATCAAAATGTGTACATTATAAATTTGGATAATCAAAGATTGTGCAGCAAAACTAACAAAAGACGGATATGTGTACGTTACGCACATTAAAAATTCCTGGCAGCTAAAATCGGATGAAGAAGAGACAGAAACGCCATTGTCAGGCAAAGTTTCCACACTCCAGATTTATCCCCAGAATTTACTCTCATCAATTTTAATTACAACGCACTTAAAGCCGAGATAATCCTACTTTCTTAGGATCCAAAGCTACATGTATGCTTCCCGTTTATGAGTGTCTTCTTTGGATCTGTCGGGGTAATAATAGATTGTAAAGCGTTTAGAACCTGTTCTGTACGGGGATAAACGCTATATAAATACTCTCTATTAGTATTATTATTATTATTACATATATATAAACATTACAGTAAAAAACAACAACAAAAAACAGTTTCTGTCCACCAGATCATAATGTCTCTTCTTTATATAGCAGGCGCGGCGTCTGTTTAATCTATGATGTGAATGTCCTGTGTCTCGTATGATGCGATATTTGATTTGCTGCTTGTGAGAATAGTCCAGCCATTCCGATTGTGAATTAACTTCACATTTGTTTCCCTTCCGATCCTTTACAAATATAAAGTTAGAAAAAAAGGGGAAGGGAGCCAGACAAACAAACAAACAACAAACAAACAAACAAACCAAACCAGACCAAAATAAAACAAAACACACACACACACACACACACACACACACACACACACACACACACACACACACACACACACACACACACACAAACAGTTTTAAAAAAAACGAGACAGGTGCTGTGAAATTATCTTGATGTCAGTAATCAGATTTGGAATCTTTGTTACTTTTATTTATCTGCTCGTTAATTTCTAAGTTACCGTGATTTCGTAGCAATAACATTCTAAAATCAATAAAAAATGTGTACAAATTTTGTAATGTAGCCGTGGGATTCATGTTCCAAGTCCCGGATCTGTATATAAAATTAAAGAGCGGGTAAAAGAATTTATAAATTTCAAATTTTGTAAGCTATGGTAACATTCCGGGCCAACCGGCCAGCCTCTGGCTAAAGCAGAATCCCACCCCATACGTCTTTTCTCTACTTTTTTTTCTAGTTCAGCTTACCTCTAAAAATAAGTGATTTCCTGGGCCTTGCAATTCTGATGTCCATCAACGCTATTTTGACTGTTATTAATTTCCAGACGATGAATTTCAAAATTGTATAATACATTTAGCAGGACTATGGAAGATATATATTCTCCCACACATACAATATAGAGCTAAACTTTATCTGTCTCCAAATGCATGAAAGGATGTTAATGAATCTTGATCTACATAGGAACTAACAAAAGTAGGACTATTTTTGATAAACTGGCGGCATTTCCTGCAGAAATTGGATGACCTCGATCAAAAAACACGAAAATCTTATTCTCATTTCTTAGATTTGAGATTGGCTAGACCTCTCTGCTGGCTTGTTAGGCTGAATAAGGTGCATGGCTATTCCGGGAAATGATGTCATCAATCACGGACGTCACGTCAATGTGGCGTCACAGTTCTACATTAAACCACAACAGAACATCTGCCGTGCAATAGTTTTCCTGGAGATCATAGGCTTTTGCGGCTGAAAGTCTGGTTAACGAAGTTTCATAGCAGATCTTTCCCCTGTGCAACGCCTTCATCAAACGTATACTTCACTATCCCTTTCGTTGTCCAGCTGGTCACGGAATTGATCTCTTCCTTTCAGGTCCTGCGAGCTATTTGGCTGGTCAATCAGGACGAACGTTCCAGGAGGGGACGGTCCAGGGGCGGCGGCAGGGCTGCAGAAGGGGAGGGTGGGGCAGCAGTTAGGAGCCATAATACAAATATCAATGTCAATAATAAATACCACTGAATGGAGTCAAGCAAATACATATACATTACACCATGAAACATCCAATTAATGTCATCTCACCGTCAGTTTACTTTAGCTGTTTAAAGAAAATGGATAAAAATCGGTAATTCCTAAAGTCAAATTTCTGTCGCAGGCAAAAGTGGATTTCATCTAAAAAAGCTAACACGGAATAAGCCATTTTTGCAGCCAGCTAAGTTAGTTCCCTTTGCCAAGTACAAGAGCTATAAGACAAACACGGTAAAGAATGAAAAAAGAAGACACTTTTGTACCCGTTGTTTGGAGTAAATGAGAGAGAGAAAAAAAAAGTAACAAAAATATTTTCATCATTGATCTCTCTCTCTGAGCACCTAAGCATCAGTTTCAAACTCTGTGCTGTGATGGTTGAACGAAAGTTACATTGAGGTCGGTGTGAAAGGAGGTAAACACTGTACATGAGATCACATACAGATTGCATTAGGCCACTTTTACCTCTTTTTTCACGTCATGCACCCTGCTGTATTTACAGCATTGACCTTTCCTTCTTTGCCCTAGAAAGGGACTAAAATACAAACACCGGGTATGTTGAAAATTTAGTTTCACCCATACCAAAATACAGAAAATGTGATTTACTGATCTTTTTTGAAAAAAAAATGCGATGCTTGGTTTTTGTTTTCTCTTAAATGTCCTGCCTGTTCTAAATATAAAAATGGTATAAACAAGTGGGTGTGTCTGTTGTAATTCAACGGTAGGCCTAGCCAACTGTCAACCAGGATTTGGCTCCACCTGACTGCTATATGCACTGGTGGATCATCACTATTTCATTATATATTGGCAAAGAGTGCATACAACACTAGCTTATAATCTTTTCTAGCAATATCTTGAGCCCCAGTGCCAGGAATGACCACTCTGAGGCGAAAAAAAAAAAAAAAAAACCTGCTGATCACGCATATTATCAATGTAAGCTTCCACCAGGGACTCCAAGATGAATTTCTGCGTCCTACAAATAGTAAAATAGTAAAATTGCCTTTCATTTCTGCTACGTCAGAGCTCACTTGTAGACAATATATCACAGTGAAGATCAAGACACTCCTCGTTCTCACAGAGAAAGATATGGAAGCCGCATATCGATATAGGTCCTGAAGAACCCGGAAATGACCCTATGAGAGCACGTATGAGAGGGGATATGGGGGGGGGGGGGGAAGGAAGTAGGGAACAAAACCGGAGGAAAAAATACACCCAGAAAGGCAGGAAAAGACAGCAAAAGATCAGAAGTCATGAAGAGAGGGCTTGTATGTGAAAAAAGAGCTGTTTTTAGGGTAAACCGCGAAAAAACAACAAGAAAAAAAACCTCCCCAGGTCAATTTTTCCCTGCAAGAAAAAGAAAAACAAAATAAAAACAAAAAACAAAAAAACAACAAAACAAACAAACAAAAAACAACAAAACAACAAAACAAACAAACAAAAAA
>JBCEWB010442769.1:0-19992 GCA_039654565.1 Peronia peronii | reverse complement strand
TTTCGTGTGTGGCTGTTCAACATTTTGGTCCTGCTGTAAAGCGCTTCAAGCCCTCCAGGGGTGAGGCGCTATATAAATGCCTTTTATTAGTATTATTATTATGAAATGTGACACGATGAAATCTGCCTCTTGTCAAATTTTGAGCATATAGTGTAATTGGTATCACTGTAAAGGTTATTCATTTCCCTTTCTATGGGAAAAAAATTTTTGTTTTACCTTAAGTAGAAGTCAAGATATTGGCAATATAAGACGATGGAGGTGACCTGTTGCTGTAACTGAATGTAGTGAGAAAATGGCCGATCACTTTTTGTTAATCCTTATTAGGCCATGGCACTAAATTACATTTTTTGGTCTTTTGCTCAAACTATTTCAGCAATCTTGTTCTGACATGCATTTCTAGACTGATATAGATGGGTTCTGTGAAGAAAAAAAAAGAATGTGTTAAAATTCATTCACTGTTGAAAAACGTGATTTCTTCGGTTGCCTCAGTTTGACGAACACTTGATTTCATCGTGTCATATCACATGTGCTCCTCACTACTTTTCAACTTAAATCTATCTTACAGAGCTCAAATAGAATAAGCATCATGATTAAGATTTAAGCAAGCATGAAATTCAGCATTCCAACTAATATATGAATTTTAATTGCATTACTTCTTCACATGTCTTGTTATTTTGGCGTATTGAAATAATTGCCGGTCGACAGCCTATGTATGTCTTGCATTTCAAGACATTTCTTGTGATTCGTTTTTTTAAAAAAATATATTGAGTTAGTTGCTGTTGACAATTTATGTCTTATATTTCAAGATATTTCATTAAAATGATGGGTCAAATAGAGATGATTTAATATGGTGAATTGACCACTCCTGATACTTTCATACTACAAGACAATGTAATGTGGATCTCCAACAAGGCATTACATCTTGAGAGCTGATCATGCGTTTTGTCTGAGCTGAATCAAATACCTGAATTTATCAAGTACAAGTATATTGCAGGCCACTAGGTCAATCACACCATACCTGACATCTTCCCAGTCCCTGGCTCTCTTGGTCTCATTGGGTTTGATACAGCGGATGTAGTGGGGTGTACATTTCATCAGAGTGTCCACCAGCTTGTTAGCCTGAGTCTGAAAAAGTGTAAGTGCCCAGTGAAAAATACAACAATTTACACCTTGACTGCACTTACCACCCCTTCATACAAAGATGACCCGAAACTCAAGGAGAAAACATGTTTGTCCATTATTTTCAGACTACTAAATATAATTACAGTTATAAATCCCCTGAACAGTTTGAGACTGATGTCAAATGTGTCATGCATAGATTAATTGGTATAACTGGAAAATGAAATAAACATACTTTTACTTTGGTGAACAAATTCTGTGCTAAGATATTCACATTTTCAAAGTAAATTCTTGTGTCCCCATGTCAGAAAAATCCAATTCTTTCAGTGAAGTTCCTATTGACATGTAACTCCATTCATCTGCTTGTGTGACATAAATATGTTGTTTCAAAGATAGCAAATCAGAGCAAGTGATTGATCGGACTGTTTCTGATGACTAATAGTAATGGTGGATTCTTCAGGAAAAGCTATCCTAAACTACTGACAGTAAAGGACAAAATAGAAGAATTAAACTGTCTCTAATGACAATAGGAAACATGGTAGTCAAGACCCAACCTATTATATGAAAGGGTGAGATGCAAAAACAATATATTCAACTCTGACATTTTGTGAGTTATCCGTGTCATCTCAGAGTTTCAAAATTAAGTGTCATGATGATGAAAATCAGATATGTTCAGAAATCATTATATCCTGTTATAATTCAGTTTTAAAGACTACCCTAACTTTCAAAATCCAATAAAGTTTCTGACTATAACTCAATATATTTTATATTGTTTTTGACCATAACTTAATATAGTTTATAATTTGGTAAAAAACACATCAGGAACAATTATTGAGTCACATGAATGCTTAATCAGCTGGTGTCAAAAACGGTGACTGTAAATCAAAGAAAACCCACATGGATATTTTAAATACTTTTGGCACTTAGACAATTTGGTACACCAAATTGTTTTAAAGAAGGACAAATCAGCAGCTGTTTTCTTTTCTCTTCAGACAATTTTAGAATGAGTCTGGCTTTGCAAACAAAGCAGTCATGGACACATTTATTTGCACTTGAGTTCAACTTCAAATATTAATTTCTTGAACTTGGACTTCACCAAGATTTCCTGTTTATGTAAAAAAAAAAAAAATAAATAAACATTAACAAATGTATACATTTAATACCAAATCAATTGGGTTTCATTTAGAACTAAAGGGAAAAATATCTGATTTTCTCAATTGGTGATATTTGGATATATATTTGTTTTTACTTTTCACCCTCTCATACATATTGCTTTAATTTTTTCTTTGTCCTTTCTGATCAAGACATCATTTCAGTTAGTTTTTTTGTTTTGTTTTGGGATTCCCAGTATAATAATAGTGCCCAGTATAAATATATGTCTCATGGCTGGTAGAATGAGTTACAAGTACTTGAACTCAAAAACAGACATCATAGGTTGAATGTGATAACGGTGGTCTGTATCTGTGTCGTTTTATTGCAGAAAATGAAAGAACATTCATCTCTGAGTAAGAAAATATTCCTATCAGGGGCAGATTATAAATATCATGATACTGTGAGGTGCCTATTTAGATTTATGTGCCAAATTGTTTATTTGTGCTAATTTTTCTCCTGATCTTAGCCAGTAGTGGAGGGGCAATATATCTCGCTCCAGTCAAGCTAGCTTAAATTGTTTTTCATGAAAGTGTATGAATCACAGTTTTACATGGTGGTAATTCTCAATTTGGTGGAAAATTGACATGTGATTCGTTCTGATATCAAGACTGCAAGAAATATGAATTTGTGCAATTACATTTCAGTGATTAATTTCCTTTTCTAATTTCCCAGTTGGAGCAAACACCCCAAAAGAACACATCACAGTGGTGCCCTGAGCCTATAAGGGTTGCAGGGAGGAATAACACCCCACAAGCCACACCAGAACAGTGCCATCGCTGATATATGTACAAGTATTTTCTCAAGAGGAAAAATACAGATTTCTGAAGAAACTGATGAAATAGGCAGTCTCTGTTAAAGACAGATAGATGACTGCAATAGCAAGACTTCATTATGATGGGGCAGAACAATGCCCTATAAGCTCATACCCAGGTGGCTATCACATACTTTTTTTTGGTTATCATATCTTAATTCTAAACAGATACCGAAGTGTGCAAGGGGGTATACACAGACTGCTGAACAAACTGATGAAATAAACTGTCTCTGTTCATGGACACAGCAATACACAGAGAAGACTTCATCATGTCAAGCATGGCAATATCCCGTAAGCCCACACCAGAGTAGTGCCATTGCTGAGCTCTAACACATATCCAGGTATTACAACAGACAATATAAAAAAACTACTAATGTAACAGGGTAGACTTCAAAATGATGGGCAGAGCAGTATTCCGTAAGCTCATACCAGAGTGGTGCTATTTCTATCATACATTTTCATGTATACAATATTTTAACTTTAAGTAAAGACATTGGAAATCAGTGAACAGGAATGTACTGGCTACTAATGAAACTGATGAACGAAGTTGTCTCTGTTAACACTGGAAATGTAAGAGAAAGTGTTGGAATGTCAGAATTCTTATAATGATACATCATTTTTTTTGTTTTAAGAAATGACAACTGATGCAATAAGTTGACATAATTCATAATGTATCCTATCACTGCCTTGTGTGATGTTTAGAAAAGAATTCCAGTGTCAGGTATGATGAATGGATCTCTGACCTAGGTAACATTGGCAGGACTAAAGGGATATGCTCACATGAGGGTAAGGCTTCATCTATGTGACTTACCTTGATCTTACTCCCTGCCGTGGTGGGCCTCCCTTTGCTGGCTGCATTGACCTGCTCTGGGAATAGGCTGACTAAAAAGGGACTGTGAATACAGAAATACAGAAAGTTAAACGAGCGCTTCACTCATAGTGTTTGAGAAAGGAAGATAGGTGAAAAACAACAGAGAGGGAGAGAAACAGAGAAAGACAGAGAGACAAACATAAAAAAAAAAAGAATGGAAAGACAAAGAATGAGGACAGGTCATACAAACATAAAATACGCTGACCGATGCCTTGATTTATCGGCTTATACACCATGCCATCGCAAAGACACCCACTTGACATTTGTGATGAAGTTTGACTTTGCAGAATGAGTTACATCATTTACAATCTATATATACACTTTGTTATGAAAGAACCTATTCTTTTTTGGGGGATGATAGATGGGAGACTACATTAAATGTCTATGGTACAGCTGATTTACTTTCCAGCAAGAACAATGACAATAATAATAATGCATATGCAGGATTTTTCTGTTACAGATAGTTTGCTTCTTACAATAACTAGCACACCAGCATGACAGACTTACTTGTTACTAGACTGCATGAGTTGTACCAGATCTGTAAACAAGACATCTCTGTTCCTCTCACAAAAACCATTAGCATTGTACTCCACCTGAAGACAGAAAACAGATAAGTAAGTTGTGATAATGGTGTCAGAATAACAAATGTGAAAACATAAATGAAGTCAAATTTTGCACAATACAATCATTTTACGTATGCAGCATGTGCTCTTTCACAAAGTGCTTTATATTAAATTTCATGGATATTTATTATACTTTATCAAGGTAAAAGAGAAATCTGTCACTGACTCATTGTGGAAATGGAGCATTATGTGCCTACAATCCCAGTTACCATTATTGTATACCAACAGAAGATAAGCAAAAAAATTAAAGTTGTCCTCACTGAAATATAACACTTATCAGACCAATATTAAATATCAGACCAATATCCAAATATTATGCATAGCAAAGCATGGAAGTTACATACTCCAGTGTAACTGAAATACAAATGATGGTGATGAGAATGACCTCTCCGACTATTTCCTCACCTGTCCAGCATAGTGATGTATGATGAAACCAGTGCTGCAGCCCTGATAGTGTTTGTTAGTGGACACTTGCCCTTGGAGTTTCTGTTAAGCATTGAACAAACAAAATAAAATGTAACTGCTTCTAATCAGTCAAGCTAACATACATCACAAGTTTAATAACAATAAGAGGAAGTAAATTATAATATTTTCACATCATAATGGTGGAAATTTTAAAGTTCTTGCAAGGACTGAATAAACAGCATAACGTGCAGCAACCCACCTGGCTAATATAAATATAATATTTCAATAGCTTCAAGACAGAAATTGTAATGTTCTGACAACGTTGAAAATAAATGGCGAACATATCCGTCAAGCGGGATTGAACCCACTTCTAAATGTGCGTATTTCACTCTTCTGTGAATAATAAAACAACAACAACAAAATTCTCATAAGATGAAAGCCTGCTATAATATGAGCAAGGTTCACCTGTGAAAACATGTTTCATCAAATCTGATAGCTCCAAAGCACAAAATAATAATTACCTTTTGTAAATTATACATCATGACATTTTCACAAGGTCAGCCTTCTGCTCTCTTTTCCTTCATGGCTGTACAAATAACTCTACAAAGACATCCAAAGTCTAGTTTGTTCAACATCATAAGAGGTGAAATAAAAACTCCAGTTTTTCTTAAAAACTGAATCTGGTCAAGCAAAACCATACGCATTTCCATTCCTCAGATGTCAAAAAAAGTTCTGGCATCCCTTCAGCATCAACAGATAAATCTATTTCAGTGAACTTGTAATATTTTAACAGTGGCCTTCTCAAAACCATTTGAATCAAGTGACAAGATCTAATCAGAAAACTGTGAGTACATATCAAGCTACCTGAAGCAATTTTTCATCTGCTCCCTCTGTGACGGCATGCATGGTTGCACATATATCATCAAGGACACACATAATGCCTGGCGGACTTTTGGACTCAATTAAATCACATACGACTTTGTTGTTGAAGTAGTCAATAGGTGTCCATTTTAGTCCTTCTTGAACGTATTCTTCCTGCAAACAGAACAGTATATGAGCCCTTGCCAATAGGTGTTTTTTTACATATACCTCACAAAATTGCTTCCTATGGCAACAAAAATGACACTTGAGCATTGAAACTAGAATATGATGTGTTTAATATGGTGATTCAGCTGTGGGAGCAGACCCATAGCAGCAAAGATGCAGAAGGAATGTTACAAATGTATCTAGTTATAAAATTAATATTTTTCTAACATGTGAAGCGTGACGCATCGAGATCGTCACTTTTATGCTGTCAAATTCAACATTGAAACCAAAGCACAGAAAGTTGTTAGTGTGTAGTATATGAACTACAATTATACTATTGATGGTGCTACATCAGGAAAGTCAATATCATTTGCTATTTTGTCTCTGTATGCCTGCGAAATTTTCACTTCCCAACATAACCTGCGTTGTCATTTTAGAGGTCAATTTCGATTCGCCATTAATCCATCGCTAATGATTGTTTTGGGACCCCCCAACAAGCACACTATCGTTCATTCTATGGGCTTTCCCCCATACCAATTTCGAGGCTGTGACCATTCTAAATTTAGAAGTCTGTGACCTTTTTATGATGTAGCATATGACATCATCATTTGTTATGTTTGGAAGAACCAATCAGAAAATAAGGATTTATTTGCTGCAGAAAACCCTCTATTGTTGTTACTGATTGGCTAGAAGCTGTGTTTACTGTTGTGCAGAACAAGACTGAGCAGAATGACGGATTAAACGAATTTTGATAAGTTTTCTGTTGCTGTCATCACATCTTGAAAATGTTATGTTCAGTGGATTTCCCGTGGAAGTTATGTTCGAAAGCACAGTTCTGCATATTTTGTAAGTTTTGAATGAACGTTGGTTAGTAGTGACATTGCAACTGTTTCGGCACGTGCCATGGCTATTTATAGATCTTATAAACACACTTACAGAGTGTGTATCATTGATATTAACAAAATAATGAGACTGAGATCGTCATCATTGTTATGTTCAAAAGAACTATCTTTTGACTAGGATTTTAACCCTAGACTACTGCTGGTTCCTATTTCTACATAGAGTGTAGATTTAATTGACACTGTGCAGCAGCAAAAGTTTAAATTTAACCCATTTTAGTCACTAGATGTCATCTAGATCTTAGTCTGGCCCAACAATGCCCAAATTTTCAGTTTGATCCTTTCATCTGTTCTAATTCTAGGCCCAGCCATGCACCCCAAATTTTCCATTTTAACCTTTTCTTTTGTCCTTTAGGTTCAGCACCGCTGCCCAAATTTTCATTTTGATATTTTTCAGGCCTGGCAGTGCTGCTTAACTTTTCAATTGAACTATTTTTTTGCTCTGTTAAAATTGCATCCTTTGGTGCTGAAATCTTGTAAGTTATAAAATACAATTCACTTCTCAATTTCAGACACACATGCAAAAACTAGAGCCCCTTGTGTTCGAATCAGTGTAGAAGATTCTCCTTTTCCAAAAGCAGAGCCATGCAACAAAGAGTATATTTATGAAAGCAAACAAAAAGCTGTTAAATCTGATGAGCCGCAATAAAAGCTCATTGTGCTTCTGATGAAAACTGGAGCAGAAAAACAATGAGAGAACTGGGCTAAGGAATAAAAACAAAGACACCATAAACTTATATGATGATTTAGAACATGATTCACATATTGCTGATGTTTTCTACATGAAAACCTAATTGCAAGTGATATTCATGAGTCTTCAGAAGGCTTCTATTTTTTGGGAAGGGACGGCAAATTAGTACACGTCCAAGATGCCCATTTATTATTTTGCCAGATTTTCTATTCCCACACAGAACATGTTCTTTGGCAGTATTATTGTTAAACTATGAATGTCTATATTTCAATGACTGTTGAAGCACTTTTCAATGCTTTCTAAATTGATTTAAAGCTGCTGCCATATTTGTCATCATAGTTATGTTTGAAAGATGTTTAATGTTTTGTCAAAATTCAATGTAATTATGAATAAAGTGCCATTGTTTTATTGAAACTATACATTGCGAATCTAATCCAACCCTCTGTGTCTTAGTTTATCCAAATTTTCAAGACAGAAATTAAATTATGAAAATGGAAAGTTTTCCATTTCTTTCGGATATGACCATGATGACACAAATGCAGACCTACAGACATTTAAAATTTCTTTTTTTCCTGATCTTCTGCATTTGATATATATGCTCTTCATGTGTATGTTTTAAAACAAAACCACTTAGGAAACATGAAAGTAGTTTTTGTTTGTTCAATTTCTAAAAATGTGTCATCATAGTTATGTCTGCAAGATTTCTGGCGTTATTACATAATGTCAACTACATGGATAAGCATGTGACCTTTAGGTCTGTAAACACATTTTTTTGTAGGAGTAGATATACATATGACTACAAAAAGTCATGTAAAAAAGATATATTTAAAACTTCATAACAAACCCCTCGTGCAAACATTTTAGGTGCCCATCTAATGGCAAAGGCTCATATCTAGATGCTTAAGATTATGCACAACTTTGTCACTGAAGTATTTAAGGGGAGGGGCAGCACCTGAAAAGTCGGAAAATCGATAAAAATATCGTATCTGGGATTTTCTGTTATTCAACCATTTTGTCCATTTTTCCTCACAAATCTAGCTTTAGTTTCAACTGAAAACAGTATCTATGGTCAAAACTGACAATACTGTAAAAAAAAAAAGTTTTCTTCAAATCACAAAAACATTTACACTTTTGTAGATCTTGTTTCAAACAATCCGAGTGCCTATTTTCAAAGTGATACATTGAATATTGACGGAGGAGATACATTTTAAAACTTTGCTATTTATCTATACTGAAAATCCAAGATGGTGGCATTACCAGAGCAACCAATGCTTTGAAATTTTTTTCAGAATTTGTTTTCTTCCAATTTGGCCATGTCTGACATAGGCAAGATGCTCAAATTCAATATTTCTCATGCATTTTGAAAATGACCTTCAGGTGAGGGGTGGCACTTGAAAAGTCTCAACATCGATAAAAATATCGAATCTGGGTTTTTCTATTATTCAAACATTTTGTCCATTTTTCCTCACAAATCTAGCTTTAGTTTCAACTGAAAACAGTATCTATGGTCAAAACTGACCATCAAAAGACAGCAGGGGGTCAAAAAGAATCCATAAACACGCATCCAATATATCAAAAATACGCTACAATAATCGGACTGCAGCACCCATCACAAGCATCTCACGTGGGTAAATTTAGCACTGTGACCTTTCTCTTCAATTTCCCTACACATCTGGCCTAGATTCCCAGTCTGAGGTCACTTTACATTGAGACCACAGCATGGAAAAGACCACGTGCATACACAATAGTCTGACCTCATTTCACGCCGAACATCCGCCCGTGCATGCTGAGCTCAACCTTTACCCTTTCAACCATGTTGTTCACTGGCTGGGTAAAAATACCACAGCGCATTCGTCACCAACTAGGATTCTGACTGACTGGGAGAAGGTCAGAGGTTGCAACACTTGCTCTCTGACTTGGTTTGATTTTTGCTTCAGCTTTCACTTACGAAAAATTTGAAAGCGATTTTCTCAGTATGCCATTTTTTTTCACTAAAAAAGCTAACTACACATTTATTTTCTAACATTTTTGCTTGAAATTTTGCATGCAGCGTATTGTAACAATAACAAACAAAAGCATGCATGGAAATTAGGATGTATTTCATAGATTTGAAGATACAGTGGATGACGTCCGAAAAAATCTGCAAATTATCATTTCCCGTATCAGCAACATTGAAAATTCCGTAAAAAAAAAAAGTTTTCATCAAATCACAAAAACCAATGCTTTGAAATTTTTTTCTTCTAATTTGGCCATCTTTGGCATAGGCAAGATGCTCAAACCCAATATTTCTCATGCATTTTGAAAATGATCATCAAAAGGAAAATAACGTGTTTAAATCTAATTTATCTTTCAGTTAATACTTCAGATAGAGAGGGGTTTTAGTGAAAATCATTTAAAATGCAGTTTTCCCCTTTTTAACTCATTAAATCTCACTGCAACTGGTTCTAGATCTAAATCAATTTGTTACATGCTTGCCTACATCAAAAACTACTTTTTTGTCTTTAATAATATGTAGATCTAGATTCCAGATCTATAGACCTATTTTCACTAGATCTAGATCTAGATAGAACTACGGATAGTTATGCAGCAAAAAGATCGTATAACAGTAACAGTTAGATACAGATCTACATAAGAACATTACAAAATGACCGGATGATGCTGCGACCCTATTATTTCTATACATACAAAGAAAGCTGGATCTTTGAGTATGTAAATGCGATTCGAAATCTCAACACAAGCCTAGGTTGCCTTAGTTGTCCCTTCGTATCTTCACTCCAGGCATGCGCACATAACATTCATACTTTCGTTTTCACTTTCTTCGGTCCACAAATGCATCGAAACGTCAGCAGTCAGCAAGACGTTTCTGACAATCAAAGAGTTCATTTTCCCACTAAAGTCCAAAGTCTGAAATTTCCTGGCGATAATTTGATCTACTTCCCTGCGATATCCATCAGAATTATGACTAAAACTGGCAGCGTCGAATCGCACTGGATCTGAGCAGGCCTAGACTAGGCTAGATACATAGTGTATCATCAACATCCAGCACGTGATAGGAAACAAACTTATGGCAAATATAAAATACAGAGCTCGTTATTGGGCTCGTTCGGAAGGCAGAGAAATGAAATAAAAATAAAAAAGTCCTTTCTAACGACTAATCACAACGAAATTGATCACTCATGCAAAAATATATGGACTTTTCAAGGACTTTGGTAACATTTTCCAAATTTAAGGATTTTTCAAGGCCTTGAATTTTTTTTTCTGAAAATTTAAGCACTTTCAAGGACTTTTAAGGACCATACAAACCCTATTGGACATATTAAATATTCAAACAGAAGAGAACTTCTATGGTAATTATTGCTATAGAGTTTTTAGTATGAGACTATATGTATGCTGGCCTAATGGGATGATCCTCAGGATTAAGCAGGCAGGTATAGGTTATTCTAAGTTCAATAGGTCCAGTCAGTCCTAGATCTAAATTTTTTAACATTTGCAGTTGTAGTTTTTCATCAATTTGTGAAGTTTATTTTACGCCTGTATATATTACATGTGTGTCCGTGTGTATGGTGAGATCATGCAAGTATGATGCATATGTTGGTTGAGGTCAAATTGTTCTCATCTTTTCAGTCTCTCTATCCTCGTACTACTGGGGTTATCCTATGGCATGTCGATAGATCTGTGCATATATAATGTCTCACAGAACAGTATCAGGCTAATTTCCCTTGTTATAGAATATGTCAAGCAACAAAGCTCAGTGCTGTCAATCCATTCTCAATTTTTTACAAAAAGGCAGGAAGTTGTCCTATCCTCTAGTATGTATTGCCCGTGCAGTATGTATAAAACTGAAAATGGCTACCCAGCAAGCTTGTTGGTGATGGTCACAAATCTATTTAAGTAGGAACTTTGACATTCATGGAGTTGCCTCAATCAGTGTACATCATGGGTCTTCCTCTTCTTCTTCTTCTCTGCAGGAAGCAATGTAGTGATAATCCAGCAATAACAGAAGGGGCCTGTCTTACACGATTCGCTGTTTGCTCACGACTGACGTGTTTCTTCTCCTGTAGTGTTCGTGTTTACAAAATGACCATAAGCTTACATGTCACTGAATTTTTTTTCTTCACATCTTTTTAATTCTTGTGGAAAGCATGCAAACCATTATCTTCAGTTTCACCAAAGTTGTTTGGTGAACACCTAGGACAATAATGACGGGAGGCAACTTATTTATAAGAATTTTGTTCTGCTTTGTTTTTGCAAACATATCTCTTACTTAACAATTAATGAATACCATTGGCATCAGTAGCTGTTAGCTCCTTACCTGCTCTGCTTTCAAAGTCAGTTCAATAAAAATCTGTTGAAGTTTCTCATTGACATAGTTGATGCAGAACTGCTCAAAGCCATTGCGAGCAAAGATTTCAAAACCGTAGATGTCTAAAATGCCAATGTTGACCTCTTCATAATCTTTCTGCATGGCTTTGTTTACAGCCTGTAGAGAGGAAAAGGAGTCATAATGACCAACACACTTAGTTCAATGGCAGACAATATGAGATTGATTTATTCATTTTCACTAATTAACAGGGTTTATGTTTCTTTTGTGTACATTTCAGCGAAACAATACATGAGATTTTCTTAATAACTATTAAAAAGCAATACATAATAATTACTATTATTAATGTCACTTTTATTATTGTTATTGTTTAACTTTAATTTTAAATTTAAAAGCTATACCATAGAATCTCCTGTTTTCTTCTAAAAACAATCACTTATAAACAATGTTAGTAATACTTATTCATGATATTTTATTCATTTTCCCTCTCTTTCCCAAACTGAAATACTCATCATCATTGAAGAAGCTGAATACTTCAGTTCCATCATTGTTTAAATAACTTTACATACATACATTCACTCCCCTGATTCTATTTTCTGACTGACATATCAGTTTTAGAAAATTCAATGCTCTAGAGCATTTGCATTTCAAGTGGTTATGACTTCACGGAAATACTCACAATAAACATATAAAACACCTTTACTAATAATCAACCTTTCACTGCTGTGTCAATTTTGTAGGTCAAGTACTAATGCTGCAGTCAGTTTCACTTGCCTTGGACATATCATCTTCTTCTTGTGTTGTCAAGGAATAAACTGACACATTGAAAAGGACAAAGTATATCCCATACACTATCTCTACTTTCACTGACAGACTCACCGATACAAGGTAATCAAAGAGCCTAGAGTAGATGGCCTTGGCCAGAGCATCACGGGTGAACTCAGCCTGTTCCACATTCAGCTTCATCTCAATGCTCTCAGTCTTCCCGCCCCATTTACTGTCCATGATACGGCCGGTCAGTTTGTCCCGCAGCATTTCCTGGTCTACACCCAGCAAGAAGGACGGAAATCCCAGAACTATGCAATACATATATATATATATATATCAAATTAAACATTAAAAAAAAATTTTAAAAACCATGACATTTCTTTCACAAAGATAGGGATATGAATAATTAAGTAAATAAACAAACATACAAACAAACAAATTAATATATAAATAAATGATTTTTTAAAAATAAAAATTTGCAACACTCTTTTATATACTTTTGGCAAAAAAAAAGTTATACAAACAGCAGTCAAACTTTTATTCAGCATTTGCAGGAGCAATGGCTATTCAGCAGACTACATTGTGAGCCCACTGAACCTATATCTTTCAGTATGAGTTAAGTAACTGGGACACTTGCTAGAGCATAGAAGTCATTTATAGTATTACATCCTTCATAGTAGTAAGACCTGAGGTGTGTACACAGCACATCTTGAGGATATTGACCAGCATAGTGCATCACCAAAGGTGAGTTAAAATGTAAATTTTAAAAAAACAGTCTAGTGACTGTATTTCTGGGTCAGCAAAGAAATAACATTATATCTATGACAAACATTGATTTGTTGACATGAAAAGACCTACTAATGGAGATAAGATAGATAAGATAAGATCAGATAAGAAATGTTACTGTTCTCAAAAGGCAAATCCATTCACAGGTTGATGGACACATGAAACTTACAATAACATCATTCATGCATGGTGTGAATGAATATCATAGAAACTATCAAAGCCAGACAGATTAAAAAAAAAAGCTGCAACTTGACAAGTACATTGCCGATAATAGAAATAATTTTCTACATTACGCTCGATTTCTTCCTACATACAAAAAATGCCTACTTCCTTAAACAAACTGTCGATATATGGTCCTTAAATAATAATAATTTAAGAGTAATCTAATAGAGATTAAGTAATCTTCCAAAAACCAATACAAAGCAGAGATTAGCTGGATGGAAGTTGAATAATAGAACAGATTTATGTTACTTACAATCATCCTGGGCTATGACTGCATAGTTGCCAGATTCCACAAAAGATATGTTTCCTAAGTGGAGGACCCCTGCCACAAGTGACAGAATGTCATTTTGAATGTCAGGAGAAATGCCTATTACTTGCATGGCTTGCTGTGAACATCAGGAGAAAAAAGAATGAGATGAAAATTATCCCTCTAAATGACACAGTTGTGTTTAACTATAAAGGCACAAAAAAATGTCTCAAAGTGACCTGTAGATCACAACATGAAAGGAAACTTATGAAGAACTGTTCTAAATGTCAGATTAATAGAATGTTCTTTCTTTCATTCAGATACTATACATTGATAAATCTCATTTGACCCCTGGCAGGAGTTGAATGGTTGAAATGAAGCCGACAAACTGATGAAAATAAATTGTACCACAGATCTCTTTTAAAAAAAAACACTCTTACAATCTTCATTAAAAATCAAGAGAAGGATTTTTGTAGACATCAGAGAATTATAATAATCTTATCTATTTTAAAATAACTATATTACAGTACTTTCACTTCATACTTCTTTTCAATAATACTACTTCAAAGCATCCCTCCAAAGTCTATCATTAATTTCCCTTTATGTCATTACCAATGTGTCCTGAAATTCCTTCTTGTCATCTATTCCATCCACTTGATAGGTCCCGCTCTGATGGAGGTAGTAGTAATAGTCAGGAGTTGTCACACCCAGGTTTTCTTTACACAGATTTTGCAAGTTTGCAAGAGAAAAAAAAAAATTATCAGTGTCGACACGACTGTGTAAATATCACTCATAGGTAAATACTGAATTTTATGCTTTTTTTTTTTTTTAAATCATGGCTGTTTTACGATAATAGTATAAGTCAGACCTATGTCAAAATGCAGCTGATGTTTTCAACGCATTCCTCAGCAGGACAGCTATTGGATAGTGTCAGTGGAAAAGAGATGTGCCAGTAGAATTAAAAAGTAAATGTACTCAGTTGCAATGACCTAATTTATAACTTATGATAAAAACTGGTTTGTTCTCGATATCTCAAAAGTGCTGAAAATGACACAAGCCACTATATAAAACAGTGACAATATGGCAAATAAGAAGAACTATAAAAATGTTCACACAACTGGACAGACATCAGCCACTGATAAATTCAAATGAGTTAAAGAATGAAATTGCTATCATTTCTTTCACTGCCTCATTCCCCATGCATTCATTCTTTTGTTACTTGTTTATTGAGAGGATTGACCTCAGCTAGCTGTTATCCACCACTCTTAGATATTATGCATGCCCATGGCCTTGACCCCAGTTTGTTGTGCTCTTCTATGATACACTTCCAGTTTGTATAAACATGATGTGAACTGTGCTGTTTCTATATGCTGGATCAATGTGGAAAAATGCCTTGATTTGTCCCGTCCCAGTATTCTTTTCTAAGCATCAAAGAAACAGCTACTAGTAAAGATCAGATATAATGATAAACTTTCATAAGTTGAGGCTCTTAGAGTCTAGAAATGATATTTGACAAAGTGACTTTAACACTGTTCTAGTACTGGAGCATTAATTGAAAAGCGCCCAAGAGGTGAATATCCATATGACTACTGGACTTTTCCTAAGTGTGCAAACCACTGCAGCAGTCAGCTCCAAGAGTGTGATACAATTTCTCAAAACTCTAGTGATTGTTCTATTGACACCTGAAACACATTAAAGTTTGATATTCACTTCAGTAACTTGCTAGATTACCAATTAACTAGAATTTTATAACAAAACAGAGTCCAGGATTTTGACTTAACCCTAACAGTTTGACATGCTTACAGTACTGCTTGAGCCAGAATAAATTAAAAATTTTGGCCCTGAGAATCAACATTGTCAAGAGTAGAGGCATTTGTCACTTTCTTTATAAAATTCCACATCACATAGATATGATGTTACAGTAAAGCTTTTCAAAGCAAGATATATATACAACAATTACTCAAAATCTTCATGTCAAGATGGACATGTTTAACCCAACTGCTAAAATTACACATGAATAGATCAGACATTTAAAACTAGGGCTGTTGTGATAGCCACCTCTAAAGCAAGTGAAAGACATAAAAGAGTTAAAATTCTTGAAACTCCTGGCTCAATATTAAAACTCACCTCTTGTCTCATTGGTTGCACCAGCACACAGTTGATAGAATATATGGAAGCCTCGTTCATCTGTATTCTGACTGACAACACGAGACTGAAAATAGTCAGTAATAGGTAGCCTTCATTTCAATGGAATTCTTTGCTCAGACTCATTACAGAAATTGATTCTTATATTTTGTAAGATATAGCAGCAAAAAGTAATACAGGACAATTATCTTATGTATGAAAATGTGTACAAATCTGTACTCACAGTTAAACAAGATGATTCAACAAAAATGCAAAACAGCCAAGGAAAATTGGATACAGAAAAAATGTAACAACATAGAAATAGCAAAAGCTCAAAATAACTCAAAACAAATGCACAAAGACATAAGAGAAATGTCTTGAAAAATGAAAAGAAATATCATAAATGATTTCATCAAGAGCAAAGAAGGAGAATTATTGTTTGAAAAAACAGAAGTCTTGAATCAATAGTCATATATTGGAGACCTTTTTGAAGATGACAGACCTCAAATACCAACACCAAAGGATAAGAAACGGACCACCTATAGCGAAAACAGAAGTAGAACAAGCAATTAGAAAGACCAAAGAAGGCAAGGCACAAGGAGAGGATGGAATCACAATTGAAATGTTGAAAGTTTTAGGAGGTTTCGGCACTAATACACTAACTGAACTTTTCAACGAGAGATATACGAATCAGGGCTTATACTGGAGGAACTAGCCAAATCTGTGTACATATGAATGTGCAGATTTTCAAACAATAAGCCTCATGCCACATGTTACCGAACTGCTGCTGAGAGTAATCCTGGAGTGCATCAAACATAAGATCAGCAATGAAGTAGGAGAGGAACAGTTTGGTTTCAGAGTAGGAAACGGAACAAGAGAAGGAATATTTTGCCCAAACACCATAAACACAGAAAAGTATAGCAAGCCAACACGATGTGTATGCATATTTCTTCGAAGACGCAGAGGCTTCTGATAGGGTACACCACGCACAGATGATAGAATGTCTGGAAAAAAAAGGAATTGATGGAAAGGACATAAGAATTATAGCAAATCTATACTGGCATCAGGAAGCCGCAATCAGAATACAAAATAAGCTGTCACCATACACACCCATTAAACGAGATGTCGGACAGGGATGTGTTCTTTCACCATACCTTTTCAACATACAGAATTTATATTTCGTGAAAGTAAAGAAATGAATGAAATCAATATCAATGGCAGAAACATCAATAATCTGAGATACGCAGATGACACAGTACTGTTGACAATTAGTAAGGACGACCTACAGAATCTAGTCAGCACAGTCAAGAAAAACAGAGAAATAAAATGGATTATTTATGAATTTTAAGAAAACAAAAATAATGATCATGTCCAAAAAAACAGGAATGATGACAAACACAGAGATTGATGGTAAAGAACTGGAACAGGCAGCAAAATTTATATACTTAGGTTAGCAGACTACAAAAGATGGAAGAAGTTGTGAAGAAATAAGAATGCGTATTGGAATAGCAAAATTGTGTTTATATATATTTGGTCTTGCTGTATGGGTCAGAGACTTGGACTCTAAACAAAAATCTGAGAAAAAAAAAGAGGCCTTTGAAATGTGGACATTCAGACATATGGGAGGGATTAGTTGGACAGAAAGAAAGACCAAAAAGGGATATTTGTACTATGCTAAAAGTCAAACCTACACTGCTCACAACAATTCAAAAAAGGAAATTACAATATTCAGGTTACATCAAACGACACAACACCATCTGTAAGGATATACCGGAAGGGAAGATCGAGGGAAAACAAGTGAGAGGAAGACAACGAAGACTGTGAACGGATGATATCAAGGACTGGACGAATCTATCTTCGGAGGAATGCACCAGAAGAGTAGAGAATAGGGAGAGAAGGTGAGTCATTTCACATCAACCTCAAAAGAGATGACACAGAGACACACACAGTGAAGGGAGAGGAACAGTATTTATGTTCTCAAAATAAACAATTTTCAAGTTCTATTCTTCTTTTTTGACATTTACATCTTAAAGATTTTGAAACACAGTAATCTACTTCAAGGCTAAAGGTCTTTTTCTTATTCAAAGTGTTCATCTAAACTTTAATCCCTCCAAAAAAATTTCATGGGCATGTGAGATCACCCATGTATACCCTTACAAAAATGTTTTGTTTCATTCAGGAATTCCCTCCTGCACTTGTACTAAACTTTGACTAGCTTTTGCTGATAGATCAGCTCAGCAAAATATCGCGTTCAGACCAATTATCAGCTCCTTGGAAAACCTCAGAGATTATCCCTCATATTGTTTCTTGTGAGCATATCATAGTTTTCAATACAACTATGAAATGACCTAAAAACCAAAGAACACTTTCAGCAAATGAAATATTTCAGATAGCGCCAAAATTTTGTCAAAGTATTGACTCTCAGTTGTGAATCAAATGTGATTAATGCAAAAATTATTATGCCCACTCCTTCCACCTCTTGACTTTCCTAAAAGTCTTACAGTGAAGCACACAATGGTATTTTTTAGACTTAGATATATCCCTCAGATGACTCTGAATACGACGATAAACATAGATCTAGATCAAGTTCATCAGTAATTGTGACGACAGTAACTGTGACGACAAGAGAAATAATAGCTTACCTGTTCTACTGACATTCAAGTCTCCTTTCATTTTTCTATAATTTCCATTCTCTTCCCTTCATTTTCATATACTGTGGAACCCATGAGAAGTCAACTCGTTTAAAGTAAACTCTCGGTTAAAGTCAACCTATTCCGGCAGTCCCATTTTCTTCCCTTTATATTTCATTAGTCTTATTTTTTATAATGTCAACACCTTCAGAGGTGAATTCCCTTAAAGTCAACTCCAAATCACTCTTGCTGGCCGACTGACAGCTGTAAATTGTGAGGACAAAGAAAAAAAAGAGTCAGACAGAGAGATCGAGAGATGCTTTATTACGACACATTATAGTCTTTGGGCCTATTGCTATATGAGAAGATGCCCAGCTCTCTTCATCTGTCCCACATTGGTGGTGATACACAAACACATATGCACACAGCAGTTCCACACTCGGCTCTCCTCGCCCTTCTCACGTGCATTGGTCAGCCTGCGAATGCACACCCAGACCATTGACTGCCTTGATACACCCACACTACAGTACTCCGGGTCCAGGTGGCACACAGTTCCATGCTTGGCCCTCTTCGTTTGCCTCGCGCTGGCGTGGATACATGAACACCTACCTACACTCGGCTCTCTTCGCCCAATTTGTTCACACATATGCACACGCACACACACATACACAGCGCAGACAAGCATTGCACCTCATTTCAGTCACATCTTTAGATCCGTTCATTCCTATTCCAACATTCTGCACTCGCTGTGACTAGATCTAGTCCATCTTTTATCCTCAACTCCGTGATTAGAATGTCTGAGAAAAAGTACGCTCTCAATCTGGATACAGTAACTTCTTAAAGATGTTGACTCAGGGCAAAATACTATTACTAGCTTAGAGTTCGAGGGGGAAGCTCCACTGGAGTTCCTTTTTGTTTTTTTTTAATCAGGCCTAGAGATAAGGGCCAACGGTTATAACCCAATAAATTTTATACAACACATATTTTGACTCCCTGTGCCTACCAAAGATTGTGTCCCCTGAAAACAGATAATGTCAACCTTGCTAAAAGTCAACATTTTTCTCTGTCCTGAGAGATTGACTTTAAGTAGATTCCACTGTATACAGACCTGCCCACCTTCACAATAGTAGAGGAGGGATATCTGATTCAAAAAGGAGGGAAAATCAGGGAAAAGGAGGGAAATTTACCTATCCATAGTTCCTACTTAGAAATTAATTATGTATTATGTAACAACAGAGCATCAGTACATGAACTTAATTAAGGTGGGGGGGGGGGGGGGGGGGAATACGATTTTGGG
>JBCEWB010442658.1:0-19993 GCA_039654565.1 Peronia peronii | reverse complement strand
GACAAAATGTTATTGAATATCTGTTTATGGCAGTATTCTCTTTGTGATGCGTTTTATTGAATTATTTTGAAAAATATTACTTGGGATGCTTATTTGTTGCTTCTTACATTATAAATCCTTCAGCCATGTTTGGCAAATGTGCCATCCAATGAATACCATTTTTCTCTATGCCTGACTCCACAACCTATTATAGCATTCATTTTTTTTTTCATTTGTAGTTGATCTGCTGTATGCTATTTTTGTACTGGTTTATAAACCATATAAACCGTAGTTTTCAATTTTCTTGCCCTTATGCTCATTGTTGAGAGCATTTAATCAGACATTGATATCTGTTGTATGGTAGTCTTCTGTTTTTCACCGTTTTCCTGAATTCATTTGACTGTATGCCAAATACTTTGTTAAAAAAAATAATGATGACTAAATTTTATACACGACTTGTTCAGTAATAAAGTAAAAATTAAACCATAGTTTCCAATTTTCTTGCCCTTATGCTCATTGTTGAGAGCATTTAATCAAATATTACTGATATCTGTTATAATAAAATGGTAGTACTCTGTTCTTCACCATTTTATTGAATTCATTTGACTGTATGTCAAATAGTTTGTTCAGTGATGACTAAATTTTATAAATGACTTATTCAGTAATAAAATAAAAATTAAGTGTAATGGACTTGTCTTTTTTACTTATTTAATTATGTCTTCCTTATCTTCTTTTTCCCTTTCTCATTCTTCTTTTCCTTCTCATCCTGTTTCTTCTTCCTCTTCTCCTCCTCATTTAACTTCACTTAATGTGACAAGTTAAGGCTATGAACTCTAAATTATCACTTAGCATGCTTAGCAGAGGGTGACAACAGCTCAAAAAGCTTTCATGATTCCTGGGATGCATTTATTAATTATGGTGAATTATAATTTTTACATTGGGGAGAAAGATTACCAATACCTTTGTCTTTGATCTGACTACTGGAGCTTCCTATTCCTATGCAATTCTAAAGAATCAGGTCCCAGAATAGCCAAATAGATCATCAATAAGCATGGTTTTACAGTAGGTCTATATCCAGCTAACTCCAAGTTAGCTGTTTAGATCATCAAATTTTAGTGACAACGGGGCTTTGCTGCAGTACTCTATGCAGCTAACGGCCTGCTAGAGTTGGCCATTTAGAGCATCAGAAATTCAGTGTCTAAACGGCTAATTCAAAAATAAACCTAATTTTTATAACTGATAAAATAAACTTTAGATATGTATTGGGAAACATTAAATCCAGTATCATTACCGATTTTCGGCTCAAAAATGCATACCATAGCCTTGCTTTTCAGTTTTTTCACTCCCCTGTAAAATTTACTGAAACCGAGTTAGCTGTTTAGAATCCTGCAGCGACGATATGTTTTATCTGCTCTTTATCAAAAAGTAACATGTAAAGATGTTAAGTCAAATGCAGTTTTTTTGTTGTTGTTGTTATGACTTTTTCAGGGAGAATGAAGTTTTGGTGGGATATAAAGCTGTTGCACAAGAGGAACATAACCCACAGAATACATTGTATGATGCAAAGAGATTCATAGGCAAACAGTTTACAGCAGCAGAATTGGAACATGTACAGAAGCAATACCCATTTAAGGTAAATTCGGTAGAATAAGTGGCAATATATAAAATAACTTCTGTGAAGAAGAATGGCCTGAAATAATGTATGTTCATTCCAGTTATGACTAGATCATATTTTAGCTGCCTGTGCTCATTGCAAAAAGATATTAACAGTCTTTGGTCATAGAAAGCCTAAGGTTTAATGTTCAGCAATGAAGTCCAGAGTTAGAGAAGAATTTTGAAGGAATGCCAGTAAAGCCATCAACCAATAAAGCCCAGTATTTACATACTGCAAATGTAAATCTGGCTTCATCAAAACAGATTAGATGGTCCTGTGCTTTAATTGCACTCGCCGGCTCTGTATAATTTTACGTAAATACGTGGGGGACTCCTGCTCATCTTTGAATCAATGAATATTTTTTTCCTCTGCACAAAAATTGGGTGACTAATTCATTTTGCTATAAGTAAATGGATATCAAAGTATGTCTAGATGTTGATGAATGATTTTATTTTTGGGAGGATATTTAGTCTATCAGTATTATAATCAATACATGAAATGTTAATGAGAGGCTGTGTACATTGAATGAAATTGTACTTTAAAAAGACAACTTCTGTTAGAGTCTATAAAAATTATAAACCTCTAAATATGGATTCACATTTACAGTTGAAGGCAGACAAGGAAGGCATGGTCAGTTTCTCAGTGGTTGTGAATGGAACTGAACAACTTATTACACCCCAGCAAGTTGGGGCCTACATCATCTCAGAACTGAAGCAAGCTGCAGAGAAGAATTTGTCAGCACCAGTCACAAAGGCTGTCATGTCAGTACCTGCAGAGTTTGATGAGACACAGAGAAATTTTACAGCCAAAGCAGGATCGCAAGCAGGCAAGTAGTTTCATTCACTCAAAACAAATGGGCAATATTCTTTATTTTTTGCCAAGCAGTTTACTTTCCTATGCCAGACATTACTGAGTTATTGATGAAATATCATCAAGATAGGAAAATTAATTTTTGTTCTCTTTATTTGAAAAGGTCACCATGAAAAAAAATATGAAAAATTCATAGTTGAATGAAAATGTGTTTTTGTTAAAATTACAATTTTGTGGTTAACACTTCACATAGAAACAATGAAAAAAGTTATCTTTCTTCTTCTTTTTATGCCTGTTGATTCCTTAGGGAGCATAGGGCCTTCAAAGGGACAAGACTCCTACAGTGCATGCAATTCTGGCAGATCTGTCCAGCTTGGCCATGGCTACCATACAAAATTAATTACTTCAAACCTGTGTTTTTATTAACTAAGTAAGTTCATTAAATGTATCTTGTGCATTCTTTTCCAGGTCTCGAGATACTGCGTGTCATTAATGAACCCACAGCTGCAGCTATGGCTTATGGTTTGCACAAGAAATCCAATATACACAATGTGTTGGTGATAGATCTAGGGGGAGGCACATTGGATGTTTCCCTGTTGAATGTTCAAGGAGGCATGTTTCTCACACAGGCTATGGCAGGTACACAGTGACGGAGTTTCACAGAACTACTCCTAAGTAGGAAATAAGTTTCATAAATTCTGCCCATGATCTTATAAGATATGGTTCTCAGTTTTATGTCCCAAACATTTGTTGACATTGCTGGTAAAATAATTGAAATCATTAAAATAATGAACAATTGAATGTATTTTTCATCTTTATCACATGCTCAGTATGTCGCTGTTCTGTTTTGGTTTTTTTATCCCATATCTTTAAACTACTATTTTAAAATTGACCATACATTTAAAAGATATCACAGATTTTTTGTGAAATTTGATTTGGAATTTAGTCTGTGATCTGCATTCTTAAATTTCAGGTAACAATTACCTAGGAGGTCAAGATTTTAACCAGCGTCTAATGGAATACTTATTGGACATCATCAAGTCTCACTTTCAGCAGACTTTGGAGGACAAGGAAGATATCCAAGCCATGAGACTTCAAGTGGAAGAAGTCAAATTGAATCTCACTTACAGTCAGACAGCAGTTTTGTCGCTGACGCTACATTCCTTTGGCAACAGACTGTTTAAGGAAAAAGTGACCAGGCAACATTTTGAAAAAATAAATTCAGATCTGTTTCATAAGGTCCTTGTGCCCATAGACAAAGTCCTCGAGAGGACAGAATTGACATGTGATGAAGTGGATGAAATAGTGTTAGTTGGTGGATCAACGCGCATACCTCGGATAATTGAGTTAGTGACAGAGCACATGAACAAAAAACCTAATACCAACATTGATCCTGAGTTGGCAGTGGTGACTGGGGTTAGTATACAGGCAGGTATTTTAGGAGGCATGTGGCCACTCACAGTCAGTGCTGTTGAATTACCTACTCGTGTGGACAAAATCCATGTTCATTAACAAAAGGAGATGCATTGCTTGTTTCACATAAGTTGTTGTGATAAAATATCCATTATTGCCTGGTGACTCTGAAGAAAATGATTTTAACTTTTGTTTGTATTAAATTCCGTTATATTTCTTAGATAAATACTTTGGAATCATTTATTTATGTTGAAAAAACAAGTGTGTTCTACCCTGTGAATATTTTGTGAAATCTAATACTTACCATTTTGATGCAATTCTTTTTTGTTTAAATAAGCATAAGTGAACCTCACATTTACTGGCAAAGTTTTACAATTTGAGTTAATAATAGTTGCCTCTTGGAAAAATTGTAGCTTTCAGAACAGTATTTTTTGTTTAAGTGGCATGGAGCCAAATACCAAAACTTCAGAATCAAAATTAAGTTACTCGTAAAGAGAAAAATATTTGGGTAATTTATTGTCTTGAATCAAAGGTCTTGTTTCAAAATAGTCAAAATACTGTTTTTTCTGTATTTGACGTTTCAAAATCACGAATCACATCCATGAGGTAGTATTAATGTGCTCTGTAGCAACATTGAAAAACCACACTTAAATGCTGCTGAGATTATTTACACTGTACAGATCATCGCAGAATGAACATTGTCTCAGGGAATGTGGAAACTGAAATCTTGGATGACAACTGTGACAGAAAATTCATTATGGATCATATCCTGTGTGATCACTGTTGTGTTATAGTACTTTTTCCTGCTATTGTTGTTGACAAATAGACATTTTACAATTGCATTTTTAATGTTGCATTTTGTATGAGAGTGAAGAATGAGGAGAACTTGAAGGATAATAGGTAAGAACCTGCACCTGTATGTTGAGTGTCAAGCATATGCTTATGAACTATTTTATTTTGATGTGCAAGTGGAGAAGAAAAGTTGGTCTATAAGTATTAATGAATGAATGGATTGGCTTAAGAGGTAACCTATTGCTGCAATCTGTTCAGAAAAATTATTCCATGTATGTTCAAAGAAAGCATCATGGAGATGGAGCAAAGATTCTGTCGATGGTGCCATTATTGTTAGCAAATAATTTTCATATTTTATTTATATATCAAATCAGTCTCATCTTTCAAAAACTGTAGAAATTTTGCTGCGGTGCTATTTTTACTCTGAGGATGTATTATTTTTTCTGAAAGCCTACAGTCATTACAATTGTAAGAACTACTGACATATGCTCACTCCCATGTTTTGTTTTTCAAGGATGTCTCTCACTGCCTCCAATGTGGTCTTATACAGTGGAACTCTGATATTCCAAAATTGGATGTTGAGAAAATTTCGGTAATAAAGAAAAGAATATAGTCTTGTTTTATGTCTTGATTCTTTCTTCTAATAAAATCTCAGAATTTGTGAAATGCCAACCCTCCTGATCTCGCTTATAAAGAAATATTTTCCCAGAAAGTGACGAGTAAAACCTCATGGTGGCATGCCGAAAATGGTTAAACTGTACGTGTGACCAGTTTTTGTTTGTTCATCCACTCCCAACAATGCCTGCCGGCTCCGATTACACACTGACGGTTAAAGGTAAGACAACGTTTGCATGGTTCTTAGGCAAAATAGGCCCAGGTTAAACAGCCTGGGGTGGGGGCGATGTATCTTTGTCCACACAGATGAAAGTAAAGTGGTTCGGGCAGGGCGTGCCAGCTGGGGGAGATGAGGAGTAATTTTTACAGTGTCAAGGAATGTCCTGTGAAATCGTTATACGTGCAGGCAGTGGTCTGGAGTGGTCATCAATTAAACTGCATTTATTGCTTAGCCTGCACACTGCAGCACATTACTCTAGCTTTCAAGACACAGGACAAATAAAATAAAGAAAAAAATGAATGAAACAAATTGAAAAACGCATGCACAGGTATTGTAAGGGGATGCTTATTACGGAAAATAATTAATAGTAACGATGAGTCAATGTATGGGTTGCCCTTTGTGTTTTATGGTCTCTGTTGGATATTAAGAAGTTCTGATATTAAGAAATAAAAGTCCTGGTCCGTTCGATTTCTTGTTATCGGAGTTCCACTGTATCTTCTTTTCAGTGTGTGTTTTTTTTTGTCTTTTTAGTTTTTTTTTTCTTTTTGTTGGTTAATCTGACATCTTCAGATTATATCTTTGTTTCATCATCATGTTATATGAACACTTCATTTCTTTTCAGGTTCAGGTTCTCATTATTGTGAAATCAAGGGAAATTTTATTAAGATACATGTGTTCATTGCTGATAGCTCAATCTGTGGCATTTGCAGGTGCAGAAATTCTATAAAAAAAACACTTTTATTGGGTTCATTTACAGACAGATGAATCAGCTAGGACTAGGGCGAGCTGTTGTCCTGCATTTGAATGTGTTGAGGGCAGCATCATGAATTATGTATTTTGAAATATTTATTGCTAAAGAATTTCAGGGCAATGAAAAGAGTGATGCAAATCAAAGAGTACATTTTAACACTGACGGATATGTGAAGCAAGTGTAAGTTCCTCTTAGATTGATAGAAGGATATATTTGCAGTGTAAGACATATGAGCTGTACTGTTAGTATGACAGCAGCTTTTTTTCTTTTTTTTTTTTTTTTTGTCTTTTGCATGATGGACATTCATTTCTATTTTCTACTTCACATGTTCTGATTATTTTTTATTTTAAATCCATTACCTCCCATGAGTTGTTTTCTTTTTTCAATTCATAAGCTTAGATATGTTTGCATCACCCATTCAGTAAGTTTTGAAATCACTTCTGCATTGATCATGCATCCTGAAATATTTCTAATTATTGCTGTCACAATGTTAGATTGCTTTGTCAGAAACTGAAGATTGTTGCTATATATTTCTGTTCAGACAATCAAACATTTTTTTTGTGTTATTTTGGATGGTTCAGGGTTCATTGGTGACCTAATTATGTTGCACATTTTTATGAGTCTATTATTCTCAGTACCTCATGATTTGATGCTTCTGGAAATGGACAAACAGAAGAGACTTTTATTGTCATACTGATTTGGTATGACTAGAGATTTTGAATTATAAGTTAATTGTTATGAGACAAGAATGGTGTGATGCCAACTTATTGTTCCCACTGTAATATTCATGCAATGCAGAGACCCAGATGTAGGGAAATGTATATTGTTATATCATTCAAAATTTAAGAAAGTTAAAATCTTTTTTGTCTGCCCTTATATTTTGGTATTCATCAAACTTTAGACATATTTTTCCATGTATTTTAATTCTTTTTCTAGGACAATCAAGCTATAGGCAGCATGAGGTTTGCCCTTTAAATATAGCAGGTGCATAACATGTAAAACAAACAAACAAACAAAGTTGAATTAGTACCAATGGCATTTTCACTCCTGTCCAAACTGTTTCCAGCCAACCCGGGTGTCTTCAGTGTGAAAAGGCCAGTCAGACAATCAGTATGATCTCACTACATTAATTCTGAAACCAGGTTTGTTCTTACTGTGGAACTATCATGTTAGACATGCTGCTTTGAAATGTATTGTGAGGGTGAAGCGTTATCAACATTTACAGGGATCAGAGGATAGTTCATACACTCATGACATTAATTTTGTGTAAACATCATGAACAGGTTTTTGACATTCATTTCTTTACTTTGCTTTGTGGCTATCTTGGCTGAGATAGTTTTTAATAGAACTCATTGGTAATGGTATGGTTGAACTATATATATATATATCATCTCTGTAAGTCTCTAAACGCGCAAGTCCCAAAAATTTGGCCATGACGTTCTTTGGCTTTATTAAACTAGAATGGATTTCCCCCACCTCCTCTATAAATATCAAATCCATGGAACCAATGAAAGTTACACTTTTTGTCACATGATCTAAACGTGGCGATTCATGATTTCACTTTGATTTATTCAGTTTTTTGTCTCTCTTGTAAAATTCGCCTCTGCAGACTTACATGTTTAGAGACTTACAGGGACAATATATTTCTTGTTGTAATGCATTTCAGTGACACTTTTTTTTCTTGTGTTTGAACTGAACTGTTTACATATATTACATGTAATTATTATGCGACATTGTTTAGGTTATTTAGGTGGCTGCATTTTACAGTAGCATTATAGTTCTCGACATGGTGTGATTAGAACAAGTGAACAGATGAGTATTCATAGATTAATTTAGACATGATATGAACTCACTATGTCTAGTAAAGTGCATTATGTTTGTAATTTTATGCTGATATGAGACCTCCTTTTTTTTTAAAAAATTATTATTTGTCTTGACATTCCAATTTATCCAAATGAATACCCCTGATAAATTTGACTAATTTTTATATTGGCAATTTTTTTCAATCTGAGGGCAGATTTAACAGTTGTTTTTTTTATTAACAGCTTTTTTGTGTGTGCATGTGATCACAAATTCTCAGAGAACCATTGTCATTGGTTCATTTTAGGGAAAAATGGGATTTTGAACTTTAAACGCATCTGACTTTTTTGCTTATATAGATTAAAAAACTGTGATATAATCATGAATAAGTGAAGAGATGAGACAGCAAATGATGGTTTTTGTGGAAGTCTGTTAGATGTGTCAATGTCACTCGATGGGGTAAGCAGAGTTTGGTGTCAAAAGGGGCTTTATTGAGAATACATTATTGGCTTTAACAGGTCGTGAGGCCACTGGGATTAACTTTGAGGTGAACAGCTTAGCACAAAAGAGTCATAGCTGAATAGTTCCTGTCACCAATGTAAAGTACACGCTGATGGTTCAGTGTAAGATGCCATCTTGTGCTAATTATGACACTTTAAAAAAATTCTATTTGCCAAAAATTTGACATCAAACTAGGTTTATTTCGTTGTGTGACAAAATGATGATTATTGATTGGATGAATGGCAATCATGTAATAACTAACAGTGGTATATACATATAATAATAATATACATTTGAGAGATATATTTATGTTATGCTTCCTCCTCCCATTTTGAATTTGGTTTTTATTATTATTATTTAATTTCAACTGGTGATGGTTGCAAAATTTTTTGCCATGATATTCCATAATTTCTTTGTGATATTGTAAATATTCATCAAGTGTCTTGTAATCATACAGAACCAAGAGATACCTATGTAAATTAGGACATAAAATTGCTATGTGCTGATTGGCATGCCAGAATTTTGCCTCATATAAATATATATGATGTTATCTACTTTGAATCAGAGCAAGCCAACAAAAAAAATTCAGATAAAGCTCAAGATTCACATTCACCAAAAAAAATCCATGAATGAGATTTACTTGTTATCTTACAGAGGATTGTACAGATACATGTATAACACTTGGAAACAATGTTGTTTCGAAGCTGAAGAATGATCCAGGATTTATCACAGGTATTGATAATGGAAACAGCATGTTGTAAAGAATCAGGATTCGTTATTTACTACAAACAGTGTTGCCAGTTGTTCTTTTATCACACTGATCACAGTAGTAGCTGCTACTTAAAAATGTTGATTTATCCAATAGATGATGACTTTCGATGAGTGTCACATCTAAAATATAAACTTACATATGTATTTTATTATTTGACAGGTTGTCCAGACATTGCTAATATATAGAAAATATAGATGTATTTACAAAATATATTGAATTGTAATTTTTGTTTTTGTTATCATTATCATTATTAATTTTTTTTGGGGGGGGGGGAGGGATATGTTTTTTTTTTCTTTTTGTCTTGTTCATTGGGGAAGTTTTTGACACTTATTTATTGCAATGGAAAAATCAGTGTATAAAATAAATAATTTTTCTTTGAATTCCTTTCCTATTATGTAATACATTACATTTACAAGTATTACATTCCAGTGGATTTTTTAGTACATAGGTATCAATTTTAGAATCTCATTGTTCACACTGTTGCTGGGTGGCTAATAAGAAAAGTTATTTCTGATCATGAGATTGTTTTGGCCATTTATAAATGAAAAAAAAAACAACAGATTTATCAATTCTGTGACTTTTTATTCTCTATGATTTTGTGAGACAGTTTATTTTTTTAGAATTAGTTTCATCCATAGCCATTTAACATTAGAGAAATAGTGTGAAATCTATTTTGGTCATTTGTGAAATTGTAATTTATTGCCTGTATTTAGTACCAATTTTCATTATATAAATGCGTTTAAAGAATCATTTTGACCATCAGCCAAATTACTTCCCTTTACCAGGTACATGTACAAGAGAAATGACAAGCATTGTAAAGAAGGAAGAAAAAATCACTTTTTCTCTTGTTATTTGAAACATAGGAACAGAAAATTCTGAAAAATTAACCATGTGATGAAAATATTATTTTCTTACTGTCATAGTTTGTTTTTTTTTTAAATAATATTTTTGCAATGCTTGTTCTCCATCTCTTGTATTTGGCAAAGGGAAGCAATCTAGCAAAAAAAGGCTCATTTCAATGTGCTATGAGTACCTACCTGAAATGAAGAATAGGATCATTTTAAGACTGAGATAGGAAAAGACAAAGAAATTGTCAGAAAGCCATCAAGAAAAGGGGAACGGAACTAGAGGTATTCTGTAGAGCCACAGATTGTATTTGGCATTAAAATAGTTGTCACATCTATGGAAATGCTGATGCAAGAGATGAGAAAGAGTCGAGGAACAAAGTGTTAGGTCTAAAAGACATTTTTTCATGTCAGGAATATTAATTGTGCTTCAACAGTAGACCACATTAGATCGCAATAGACGGAAGAAAATGTAAATATGTATCTGTGTTGTTAGCCCCCTTTTTTTTTTCCCTCATTTTTAAAAATTTTAGTTCTCACTAGATTATCATCAGTGTCATGCCACAATCGTTAAGTTTTTTGAGGTTATGAGTTATGATGGTAGTAATGGTGGCCATAATCACCCCACATAAGTAATTGAATTTAGCACTTAATCTTTTGTTTGCTAATTTAATGCTTTTTTTAAGTGAAAACCCACATTTGCTAAAGTCATGTTTTTGACTTTGTACCGAACACTCTTTGTCCATTCTCTCAAAAGAGCTAAAAGTGACTTCCGCCATTGTGGAATGACAGTGTAAGACTGACTGGCAGTAGAATTTTGCTGTCCTTGGCCAACAGTGACAAAAGGTTTCTTCTACCTAGCTTTCTACGTGTATCTTGTGAAGTAAGTTAAAATGAGACTGTGAAAAAGGCATTTTCTTTCTGCCTTTCTGAAGAATAACTAAAGCATTCTTAGGAGAATTTAATACAGTATATCTCATCCTCTCATTTTTGTCATGTTGACTCATGCACCAGTTCTCATAATCATCATGTTTAACATTTTGTTGCTTGACATTAAGAAATATGAGATCTTATCTTGCACAAACAAAAAAAACAAAAGTTCTTTCTAGTCAATAAAAGAATTAAATTAACCTTACCCTTTGTGTTCATTTTGCGTTTTGTTTGACCTGTGACAGCACTGCTATATCCTGATAATTTGATGTAGAGAGATGTGTTTGTGATAAATAAAGATTTATGTAACGTTAAGTGTTACAATACTGAGAGGTGCCAAAAGCTCAGTTCCTATATGTATATAAGTAAGGGTGAAAAGAATGATTTTGAAACAACCAAAAGAAAGGTTGTGATTCTGTCTTGCTTTGGTTTGGTGTTGTAGATATTGTATACCTGTATTAGTTGCAATGATAATAGTATAATACTCAGATATAACCATTGAAGACATAAGAAACATTTTGACAGTGATAATCTTAAGAGATTTATGGTCTACCTAGTCCATGCTCCCAGATGGATCTGGTATATTGTTGAGGGCAGTCACTACTTTTCATGCATCAGTTAGGGGAATTTTCTGTTTGTAACTGTGAATAAATGAACATGTATTTCACGATGATAAATTGTGATAATTCGTCCCCTATAAAATATTAAACGATCACTCTAGGCCTGTAATAAGTGCATTAAACCATATGTACCGTACCTAGCATGACAACAGACGAACCACTCTATTGAGCTTTATGGAGTGAAGATTTGAATGTAAAATATTACGTCTTAGTTCATCCACTTTGCAAATTTTCATCATAATTTTGGAGGATTTATTTTCTTAATCGTATAGACCTTTACATGTAACAACCAGCCGTCAGTCAGCCACCAATTTTTGCAGATTATCACAGTATACTGGAGAACGTGATATGATATGGTGACCCAGAGGCCAACCTTTGTTAGCAGAACCTCCTGTGGTTGATGGGTTTTTTTTTCCACATAATCTTCATCAGAAAGATCGGTGCTCTTCGGACATGCAGGCCTGTTACGTAAATAATATCTCCTGGCAAGACGAGGTACAATAGAGAAACGAGGAATACCGCTGTTTCCGAAGAATGAACTGGGTTAATTAGGGATGACACACATTCAAAGACTGAAGAAGAATGAAGCAAAAAAAAAAAAGGAAGGGTTGGGGGGGGGGGGTACTGTCCATTTCGCAGAGTGGAGCAAGTGTTTTCATGGGATGCAGTTGTTGCTGCTGCTCTTGGACGGTTTCATATTAAATCATATTTATTGCGGATTTCAGACTTGTCCTCTGAATGACCTCCGGCCTCTTGATCAGCATTGCTTGTTTCCAAGCCATTGTGACACTGGGTTGTCTTTGAAGTGCAGCTATGCCAGACTCATCACTTAAGAGTCTCATTTTCATCCACATTTTTTCTCTGTACCAGAACTAGACCGTTCGCTAATATAAGTATGGGAAAGGGTTTTTGGCTGCTCATCATAGAATCGGCGTTAATTGAACTTCTCATAGTTAGTCCAGACATCCATCTCCTGTGCTTTCGAGCGAGGAGATTGTCCGTGTCGGATTTTCTGAGATATCATTAACTTGGCCGTGGGTATAATTCCCTACTCTTATCGTCTTCAGATCTCTCACAGCCTCGCTCGTGCGACCTGCTGTCGCGTTTGGTTTTTCCTTAGACACAACTCCCGATTTTCTACTCTCCAGGAATAATGCTTGTCACTCTGATCTTCCACTGTAGTAGATTTTCGCAAAGGTACTGTCGAAAAGGTATTGTTTACCTCGGTCGTGACGGTTTCTGTGTCACGCGCTGCAGCAGCAGCTGACTTTTGCGTTTCTGGTGTTAATACTGTTATTGATCTCCGAGATTATCTGCTTCTCGATGACCGTCGGATGGTCCTCGTATCCCAACGGATGATTCAGAATAACTTTCATCAGTGACTGGAATGTGGGCTCCCTCCGGTTTTAGTTCTTGTTGGTTCTCAGGCTGTGCACCCTTGATAGATTCATATTTTGTTGCCGCGATTATCTTCAGCGGATCCCCAGTTATCCATCTTTGACACCCATAGTGACCTGTTGGTCCTCCTGCACAACCTTCTAATTTTCTGACTCAATATTTTGCCCTTCGGAGGCCTAGTTCTTTAGGCGCAGATGACCTGCGTATTGCTTGTGATATCCGTCGTTCTGATTTGGATGGCGGGCCTCTGTAGAAGGATTTCTGTCAAGCTCCGGAGTACCAAGCTCCGAATTATGTTCCAAAACATCACTGTCTGAATATTCAGTCATATTTTACTACCCAGTACAATGCCCGAGTCCAGTTGAATCAACAACATTGGAAAAGATTAAACGAAACAAAGCTTTGTGGATCCGTAAATTGTTTTCTTTATTCTCATGCTACTGGTTCAAAACTCCAGTTGATTTATAACGTCTGTCCCAGTCTGAAAGCTTAATGTGGTTTAAAATAATGCAAATACGGTTTCTGCCTTAATTATTTCCAGTTGTTATCTCGTGCAAACTTGGGATGTGGTAAATAGTCATTTGTGTTGAGTTACTATTAGAAAGCTGTGTGAATTCACATATTGGACACCATGGGTTGATGCTTAATCATCGATGTGCTTAAAAAAAAAAAAAGGTCACTGCAGTCAATTTTTAATTTTAATCGTTATTATTTTTATTATTTTATGGTTGCAGTAGCCATTGTCGCAAAAAGACCACAAAAATTACTCCGCTATCAGAGCTTAGTTTAGATAATGCTGGGCGCATTTAGCTTCGATAACCAAATGTTATCACCACTTGTCATCATCAGTTTATTGTTGTATTTTTCTTCACGTGGAGGTAGTGATTTGTCTCTCAGCACTTGCACTACAGTCCAGGTGGTGTCGCTACAGAGGATCATAAAAAAACAATTTTTGAAAATATTTTTCCTCTCATTGAAACAGAATTGAATGAGCATTGAGACTGCCGTTATGAATCACCTGAGACATTAGTTGTAGACGTAGCTATCTTGCTCATCCTGCCTCTTAGTTTTTGCACAGTTTTGAAATTTATCTGGTGGTTTCTTTACACTTTACTGCGAGTAGGTCTAGGTTCCTCAGCCCTTCAATTTGTGGAAATAGGGAGTTTTATGTAGATGGCATTAATAATAAGTCACAGCAGCAGTGGTCAAATTATAACTATATGTATGCTCTATTTAAACTTATTGTTGAATCAGAGGCAAAAATACTTAGAAAACATGTTTTATACAATAATTAGATTACGAGTGGAATGGATTACATTTGTAAAACTTGTAGAAAGCCGGAGTAACTCCTGTTGAGATCGAATTAATTGGGAAATTAATCTTTTAAAGTCCTTTTCAATGTCCCTTTCAGTTTATGACCAGGGTTGAAAATTCATAATCGATTGCTTTCTAAATGAATCGTTGAAAATCTGTTCGATCTTTTAGCAAGCCCCAGATTCGAATCGATGGTTTATAAGCTTACATGAATCTTGAGGCGCATTTAAAGAATTGTTGCTTTGATTTAATGTGATGTGGACTACAAGTTCAGCAAGCTACACTGAAAAATTCATTCTCCGTTTGTTACCAGGATGATCATTCACATAGGCTACAGTTCAAGGACTAGACCCATATTACTGTTCAGTATCAATTGTTGTCTTGTTATGTCGCTGGACGTCATCACCACATTTCCTGGACGTACAGACGCGTTGCCTATTTTAGGTCTCTGATGTGAATTTTCAGGGGATCAATGGAACCGATGGCCATAGCTGATAGTCTGTATCCTTGAGCCGATCTGAGAGACAAACATCTAACAAGATTTCCATTCCGTGTTTAGCCCACTCATTTAGTTTCCATGGAGAGTTGTTAAGTTCCGGATTCGCCCTGCATACTAATACGCGTCGCAGATCTGTGCATATTTTTTTAGAAATGTCCTAATGAAGAGCAACTGAAGAACAATACAATGCAGAGAGGGAATTAAAATGAAACACAGCGAATCGGCTTTGAGCTATGTATTAGCTCCTGCTGAAGTACCTGCTGACCTATCTTCCGTCTCCAAATTAACACTGTAACACTTGACATATACGTCACATTATTGTCTGTGGCAGGGTTTGCCGGCCGGTTATAGAGGAGTACGCATAGTTCCATTTGAAGACAGGGGACAGGTCAGCGGGTATTTTAGCCGGAGCTGAGACTGAAGTTAGTTCTATATACATGTACCTTTTTCAACCACCTGGACGCGGTTACCTCGATAGACTGAAGTGGACCGGGCAATAATGCACCGTGTTTGCCTTTAATCTTGTCTTCATGGTGCTCACTTTCTCTGGATAGCCATTCTTTGCAGCGTCGATGAAAAGTTTCTCTGTATGGTGTCTGGACAGCAGCGCTGTCATGTTTTAACTGTCTCTTGTGAAAAAGATTGACCCTAACAACTTGTCAACAGCTTCAGTAATGTATGAAATGAACACCTTTCTCTTATCAGGTACAGCTTAAATTTCAGCAGAAATATCTTAGAAAAGAAGAGTTATTGACGCTAAATACTGTTTAGTTAAGATCTAGAATAGAACAGAGTGTATCATGATTTTTTAAGAATATCTCCCTAACGTATAGAGATGTTGCTTTGCTTCATGGGCCTACATCCAGCCAAACTTCAATTACTTGTCACAGATAAATGCTACATATCAGTTTTTTTATATCTGGGATAATCTTTTCCTCTAAAAATGCCACGCAGCACTTGAGTTTGAGCATCATTTGCTTACTAAGGGGATATTCCTTGCACGGTCTTTTGTCGCAGTAGTAAATAACATGTTTAGAACGGACAGCCAACACAAGACAGATAGTGCGACTAGCGGGCTACCTTGTGGAGAAACATAGCACGTTAATTGCACAGATAGATTGTATCAAGAAATGGCATTTATGGTATCGCCAGTGCTGAATCTGGATGCCATGTGACCAGGCAGATATTTATCAAATCGTCGCCTAAGAACCAGTTTCGCGTATCACTATTTTGGCGCGAATTTTTTTATTTCACCACCCAAAAGCTTTTATCATCCTCAACCTTTCATAGAAATTTTACTCGGATCAGATCATTACTTTTTGTTTTAAATTTAAAAAGTTTTTATCACGTATGTTGGAAAAATGATTCCAAATTCGTATATAATGAGATACTTGATCTGGGTCTTAATTTCGCTTCTTCCCAAAACACCTATCTGATATTGCACGGTAACAGCTCTTATTTTTGTAGTTCCGAAATCGCGTATCGTGACTTGCACGGTTCGAAAATCAAATCGAGCACCGGATACAAAAGTCACTCATCATGCAATGTTTCCACTATTGTTTCGTTATTAGCTTATTGTGTCCCTCGTTACAGTAGCGGTAGAAAATGATAGCTCATCTCACTTGTCATCATTAGTAAGAAGCAAACCTTTGCACAGTCGTTTGCAAATTTGTTTCTTTGCTATGACTGATATAATATCATGAACGGACTGATATATGTATGGACGAAAGACTCTGAAATGAAATCATGTTTCCGCGGTCTGGTTTGTCTGAGATTAAAACTAACGAAATCCTATTCTCTAACAATACAAAACAAAACAATGCAAAACATAGGAAAAATTGCCAGCATCACATTCTGTTTGTTGATTAATCATTTCTAACTCAATCTTTTGATAACGTTCGAATTTCCAGGAGCCCAAAAGTATAACTCTTAGATACTTCATAAGATACATTGTATCGACGGCAATCAAAGCGATAACAATATTCAGTAAGAAGATACATTTAGTGTGTGCCACAGACAGGCTTCAGAAATATTCGATACTGTCACTGATCAAGGCCAATAGAAAGACATGGGAAATATACGTACTGACATGCCACGCTCTTATTAAAGAATGTCATTTAATTTCGCAAATGATAACAGTCCAGATCTGTTTTGTTCAGAGGAGTATTTTTGTGAAAAAGATACGTCAGATGAGTCTGAAAACACTTACAGGTCCCATTCAAATTCTGCCAGTGAGTGCGTTGAACAAATCCCACAACCATCTGAACAGGCTGGAAGTCGATCATATCAGATTGCTCATCAGACGACGTTTTACTTCCTAGATTTTCAGGAGAAAAATCTGACTCAGATGATTCACAAAGTGACATTGAAGGAAGAGTGCCTAGAGTTAAAATCTCAAGAGAGAAACGTATTCGTGCTAAAGGCCGACATAAAAAGCAGACACTTGGAGAATCGTTATCAAATAACCAAATGTCTTCTTGACAGGAAGGCCAGGATCTTTGTTTGGACAGGCGCGGTGTGCATGAGCAAAGTGAGAGCACTACATGTACAACAGAAAAGCGAAAATCTGCGTGAGCCTACTCCAGGCTCTTCTTGCCACCATACTCTAGAAGAAATTCCAATGTACAAAGGGGGCAAGAGAGGCTGTGCTGATCCCAGTTTATGAACAAAAAACTGAAGAAACAGAAATAAATGCACGGTTGTGACAAAGCCTTACTTACAACAAAGCCCTGCCGCTGCAATACTCTGAAAAATATAATGACCAACGTCAAAACATTTTCAACGAATTATAGGAAATTAAATGGGAACAAAAGCGCTCTGCCATCATCGCACATGAAGTCACGACGACCGTTTTTGTTTGAATTACCATTTCACTTTTGACAAAACAAAAATTAATGTGTATAAAGCCTTCTTCCTGACCAATCTGATTCAAATCTGATTCTCTCATACGTACATCGTCGTCGTTATTGTCAGTGCAATCCCGGAGGACAATGCTTGATGTGCTAGGTGAGGTTTCTCCCAAGATTGTGAACAGCGCCTGGAGTGGCTGTGCAACCCAATTCTGGAGTGACAATCTCTTTGCAGTTAGTGCAGACGAAGCAGGACGACTGAGAAGCAGCAGAGGCTGCTCGCTGTTTATCCGTGCTCGTTTCTCGGCTACCTGCTGGGTTATCTCCTCCTCCGCTTGTATAGTTTCTGCACCATTTGACCCCAGCAGTCTAGGTCGTCAGCAGCTGTTTTCCAGGTCAGGGTCAATGTTGCAAACTTTCATGTCACGTTTGCACACATCCTTAAACCTGAGTGTGGAGTGTTCGATCTTGTGAGCCTGGTACCAGTGGCAGGTTGGCCATAGAGTAGATCCTTGGAAAACACCCATCTTCGATGCGCCTTACATGACCTAGCCAACATAGGCATCGCTGATTCAGCATGACGAACATGTTTGGGATTCCAGTACTCGGTCCTGCAAGGGCAATGCATTATCGTCGTCCTTGGCAATGCAGTCCCGGAGGACAGTGGTTGATGCGCCAGCTGAGGTTTCTCCTAGAGTTGTGAACAGCGCCTGATGTGGCTGTGTGTGCAATCCAATTCTAGAGTGCCAGTCTCTGTTGGGTATAGAGCCTTCCTCATTGCCACCGTTGTTTTCACATGAGTCTTACATAAGCAAAAGCCGCAAGGATATTCGGTGGAGGAGGTGATGATCTCACAACTAGAAATTTGGGGAGATCTGCTCCAAATACTATACTTAACTTGTCAGAGGACAATTACAAAGCTCAAATTGAAGCGAAGAACAAAGCGGTGGATGAGATGAGCCGAGATATTGAGAAAGCCAAGCAAATAAAGGACACCACAGCAATATTAGAATCGATGCTGCATTGTGGCTACCGGAATACTGGAAGGGCTTGAAATATTAAATATAAAAGAGATCTCGCAAAAGTTTTTTACAAAAAGGACACACACACCAACAAGCTGGCACCATACACAGTCGTGTACAGGCTGTGGCATGTCATGTTGCATATTATGCCCTAGTCATGTCATTCTTTCGGCGCTCCAAGTCTGTCCGATTTATTCCTGCATATCTTTTTTTCCAGCGAACTCACAGGTGGGCGGCAAAGCATATGGCCAAGAAAAAAATTGTTCGGGACCCATGTGCTGTGGATCTCAGAGTCATCCTTTACGTGAAGGAGATATTTAAGCCAAAGTCAGCTTTGGTGACGACTTTGGAGCCTTCTCCGTAGGTCATCTCTGCAGCCAGTTGCATCGATACAAGCCAGAACAAAGCCATGGAAAGTGGACTCTGTAGAAATCAGCGATCTTAACCGTCCCATGCCATTTATGTCACACTCAAACTATTTGTCTTATGATTTTTTGTAGGAATTTTGCACAGTGCTGAACGAAAATGGCAGTCTGAATGAGTCTGAATGATTGACAATATGATTTTTTCCGTATAATCCGTTCTTGTACTTTGTCTTGTAATTTATGAAGTCTGAGGACCAAAGCGATCTTCTTATTTTGAAAGATACAATGACGACGTGTCATTAATTTAGGACCTCATTGCAAATTGCTATTATTTTGTACTCTTCAGATTGAAGAAAATGCCATGGCCTTTGTATTTTTTTTTAAATCTAATAATCTGTTGACCATCAAGAGTGAAATGTATAGGGCGATGTATTAGGACCAGCCTGTTGCCCATAACATAATCATTACACAAGTACTAAATCTTTGTGCGGATGCTCTTGTCCTTCCTTCATGTACTTTCGATATCACTGAACACCAAGTGTATATGGTACAGTAAAAATGAATCATTTCAGTAAGGTGCAGTTATCAGCTACGACCAGTGCGCAGTTTTGGTGTTCACGACCTCATATATAAATATTTTTCATGTTAATTCATTGTAATAATTAATATTTATCGTGATTTTCATAGAACCGTCTTTATTGCAAGCATCGAATGTTGGAATGTTTTTATTTTATTTATCAGTGTAACGAATCATGTTAGTGCATGCAGGGTGTCGCGAATGTGTTGTGAGCGATGTTCAGTTGATCGTACTTGTGTGCTAGTGTGTGATGTGCCGCCGCTGAGC
>JBCEWB010442548.1:0-19993 GCA_039654565.1 Peronia peronii | reverse complement strand
ATAACCGTAACATTTCATCTGAGGCAAAAACAAAAAGAAACTTGACACAACAAAATGATGTTGCACTACTCCTTTAATATCAGTACCCACATGGCTGGTTCTGGCTCACTTTTTGTTGGGAGCTCCCAACACTCATTTTGCAGGCTAACTTTATTAGATCAAAATTGTTGCCTGCTGTCAACTTTAGATTAAATTGGTGGATTGGACCAAACCCCCAGGAACCTCATTCTTTTTTTCAGATTTTTTTCTTTTCTAATATATAGTCAATTAATATGGATAAAATTCATACGTTTTACATTCCTGGAGAACCATGGCCGCAGTCGACAAATTCGCTGCTGGTCGTGTACACTGACGTTTGATGGCCCTCCCTGTTTTGTACCTACAGAGTTTCGCGAAAGATATGGTAAAGTATCATTTAAAGTTGAAGGGAATTTTTGTAGCTTTAATTGCGATGCACGTTATATATACGATAACTATCCAGCCCGCAGTGGTTTTTGCCATGGAAAATTGGAGCATGCATGATAATCTTTGCGCCCTTCATTATTACATCAGGTAGACGAACTAAATACATTATACCAGCACCAGAAAAAAACTGTACTATGATGTTTTGGTGGTTCTATGGACGAAACAGAATTTAGGACTTATTTGCGAGAACTAGGGGAAAAATACAAAACGAAATAGTTAAAAAATGCAGAGTTGATCTGAACAACACAACACGGCAAACAATGTTTATTATATGGATTTAGCGTTATAAAATGTTCCGTTTTTTTCCGTCTTTCGAGCATCTATATAATCATTTTTGTCATATTTAATCCAGTGTTCTTTTTTTATTCATTATAAGTTGGTATTCACTGTCAGATATAACTCCATCTCCTAGTGATTTTGACAATAATCTGTCCATGATAAGATTCATGGTTTCAGCTTGGGTTTTAATTTGGGTGTGCTATCTACCTTTTTCTCCAATCTAGATCTGGCCGGTGATACACATATTTGGCAAACCCTGTAATGATTCCAAGAGCAGTAGTAGGTATAATTAAAGGAATGCCAACCCCAGTAGTCAAAAGCTCAACAGAAGCGCTACTTAGTCCCATGGTACACAAGCTCAATGCTTCAGACGTTCCGGCTAAGTAAAACCTGTATTTTTTATTTAGCAATCTTTCTCGTTTTATTTTTTCATTCCGCAGCTTCTCCTGAAATTTATATATTTTGGTCAACCAATCATTTGCTAATTTGACTAGTCATGATTATATGTCATATTCTGTATTTTCTTCTATTAAAAATTGAAGTATTTAAGTATTCAATTTCCATATCGTTTTTATCAATACGTTTGTCTATATGAAATTCTCTGGATGGTAAGATTCGGTAAACATTGATGCTTTTCAAAAACACATTGTTTTCAATCTCTATGTAGGCGTCTTCGCACTTAACCATCTTATCATCGTCTGAGTATTCCGGAGTTTCTTCTTCAGGTTTTCGAATAACGAACCCTAACTGTTTCCTCTTTGCAGATTCATCCCATCGGAGAGTGCGTCCCCTAACAGGTTTGTCGGGTACATCCCCGAGAACCAACATAAAGAAAAGCGTAGAACCAGCTTGTATCTTATTTACTATATTAACGGGAATCTCAAACACAAACTTTAGAATAATAGACTTTTTCGTGGTAGAAACGACATAACCAATATCGTTTAAGTAACGAAGACGCATGTCCTTTTTCGATGGGATAAGAGCAGCTAAAACACTCCCCCCATTCTGCCATCTTCTAAGCTGATTTTTTCGACCCTGTTGTAAAAACATAAGGGTTTTTTAGTCAAAAATCTAGAAGCCACTTTAGAGATGCCTTTGGAATGCAAGGAAGTCCCAACCGTTTGTAAACACCGTCTTCTGTTAGCTGAAATAGGTAAAGGCCTTTACCAGGCTCATCCCACACCTCATCATCACCCAGGTCTTGTAGCGCAACACTGTTGCACTCGCGAGGTTGGGCAGGTCCATTAGAATCAACCATTCGGAATGTGTAAGTTATACGAATGTGTCACAATTTAATTTATATCCCTTTAAATCTAAATCATCCAGTGTGAGGTGTGATATTTTTGAGGACATTAATTTTTTGTACTCGGGATAAACTGGTTTCCAGATTATTCCAGAGCCACAAGATTCATTTGCAACGGGAACTAAACAAAGCACGGTCGATGGAAAACCATTAACTATGTTTTCGTTGGTGGAGAGTCCTGAGGTGGACGGAGAGCTCACGATGGACAGCGAATTGAGATGGACCGTCAGCGACTTTAGTTTCTTTTGGCTCAAGAGTTTCCAACTTGGAAAATCCAAGTAATTTACTGAATTGGTCGGAAAATTGTATAGTTTTTTTTCTAGAGTAAACTCGCAAATATCCCGTCGGGGCGTGTATTTTCACAGATAATCCATGCTGTTTGAGTGCCTTGTCAAGGCTACATACATTATAATAACCATCTGAGATGACTACTGACTTGCCGTCTGCCAAAAACCCGTTGTTCTTTTTCTCCTAGGAGATGTTGTACCATCGCGGCGCATAGTTTATCTCCACGAGGGCTATCTCAAGATGTCTCCCGTCTAATGTGTGGGGTAGATTAACTTGTTGAACATTTACAGCTGTTATATACATGATTAATATGAATATCAACGGGAAGTTTAATAGCAAGGCGTCCAAGTGCGCAGTGATGTTCGTTTGAAAATATGTTTAAAATATCGCTTGCCACAAGTATCTTCAACAAATCTATTCAGGCCTGGATGTCCAACCCGATTCGGTTTTGGCAGAACCAAGTCAATTTCGCGGTCTGGTGTGCCACCACAGGCTGCGGTGTTTCATTGGAAGACCATTTGACTGCCGAAAGAGACCCCCAACTGCAAGCATTGTATTGCTTCCACGTATATTACCATACGAGGCGAATACTGGATGAGATACATGTTCCGCTGCCACAAGACAAAACATGGCTTCCTTGGAACAACTCATACGACCGCAAGGCGTACGAAAGTTTCTGTAGCGAGTTTGGTATTTCCCCGCATGTCGACTGGCGCGTGAAAGGTCCAAACCACGGGCTAGGCCGAGTTTACAACTATTGGACCTACAGTGGCTACAACCCCCCAAAAATATCGTTTACAAAGGAAACTACTAATGATTCCCTTTATGTAGATTTTATAAAACAAGACGCTTCGAACGCAGACACAGCCTGGACCACGTTTATCCTTGACAAATCAAATGGTTTTACCGGCCCTGGGGTTGGGCGATTGAATGACAGTATCAGGAGATACGTTTGGGCTATTCTCGGGGCTCAGACCCTTACAGATATTTTGAGGTCTGGAACGGCTTTTGATACACAAAAACAATTCTTAGCTAATATTGAAGACGCCATTTCATCTCCAGTAGACCTGCTATCAACAATAAAACGCTACCAAAACGTCCTGCAATACGCCGGCTCTGAGGTTAACTTTGTATTCGATTAATCTGAGAGCGGAACTCTTTCTCTAGTCGCTGAAGCAGCCTCAAGGCGCGAGGCTTTTTCATCTTGCAGGTCACGCAGATGTTCGGCGATGCGACGTCCAGTGAACTCGTCAATATCCCCACGGTCAGCTTCATCCAGCTTGCGCTGCTCTATTTTGATGTGCTCATCTAGTTCAGTGAGCTTGGCAAGGTTATTGGTGATTCACGGCGGAAACTCTGCAGGACTCGATCAAGACCTCGTTCACGTAGGAAGATAGGGGAGTCTCCGTACGTTCTGAACATCTCATTAATATCATCCTCGGTCAGACTGGTTTCCACCTTGCAAACAGATTCTGAGGCTTCATTTACAGTCTGTCCTAGGTCCTGAAGTTCAACAGCATTGCTCGCAGAAGTTGCCTCTCCGTCCCAACTCCTTATTAACCGTTTGAAAAGCTGCAACAGCCTGAGCCGGCAAACTTGATTTTCGCCTAGTCCAGTCTGAAAACCCTAGCTCCTCTCGAATTGCGTTTCCCCCACCGGGCTTGCCACCTATAGCGGAAAACAAAATAGGTTGCTTTGTCCTTAGGTTCATAAGACTGATGTATGGGTAGGCTTTCAAATGTAAGTGCCCACCAACTAATTCAAATGTTGTTGTGTCGTGACCTAGGGGTGGGGTGAGGCCTTGTTCAGTCAGTTTGTTGTAATAGTCATCTACCGCTATCTGGAGTAGCTCCTGACGCAGTGATACTACGTAGTGGCTGCTCCTTGTTGTGTATCTTGTTCTGAAAACAATGGTAAGTTCGTGTCAACATCCACATCGTCGTCTATTGGATCTACATTCGTTACGATCAAAAACGGCATTATCAAACTCATAGTCTGCCATGCTATCATATTAAAGATTGCAATCCACCTTTAAATGAAAGTTTTATCAGTATGGATTCGAACGTATTCGTACAAAAACTTTACCCTTACCGACATCTGAGGGAACCCTTAGGGGTTAAAGGCGTTCGCCAATCGGTCATCGTGACGAATAACCCTAGGACGATCGATCAGAACCAACAGCTTCTTGTACAGTTCCCAAATCTTGGCGCTAATGACGTTATTCTCCCTGGGACGGCTAAGCTTGCTTTCACTATCTTTCTGACATCTAGCGACGCCAACCGAACAGTGGTTAACAATCTCGGTCGTGCTTTGGTAAAGAAATCCACGATCAAGATCAGCGGCAATGAAGTGATGTCTATCAATGGCAATGATGTTTACCACTGCTACATGGAAGACGGACCAGGAAAGAAATGGTGCCTACTACCAGTGCATCGCCACAAACGGGAATGTCAACAAAATCCGGCTCGGGGCTGAAAATAAAGAAGAGTCTGTGCTTAAAGACAAAGCACTTGCGGATGTCTATGGTAATTCCCTCTTGACTTCGAGTTGCTTGAAAGTCATATGCCATTCTACCAGTCAGCCGTGGGAGACCGGCTCGAATATGAACTAACCTTCAACGACTTCAGCCGTGTAGTCTGTGCCACAGATGATACCGACGCCAGCTATATCATCGAGAACATCTCACTCGAGTATGACATGGTCACCCAGCCCGAGCTCGCCCGGATGATCCGTAACCAGTGTGCCGGTCGTCTGGCAAGCCTATACGATCGTGTCCTCCGACACCGCAAAATCATCCCGACAAGAGCGACATCCTGTGGAACATCAATCTCAACGTACCCGCTCGCAGTATGAGAGCCATCTTGATGCTGTTCGAGAAGAGTCGCATTCACACCCTTCAGACGGGACACCGAGAACTTCTATAACCCTAAAATAACCAAGATAGAGGTAACCATCGAGGGTGTACCCAACCAGCTTTACAGCCAAGGCATGCTCCCCCATCAACAGTGGGACGAGGCAAAGAAGTACTTTGTAGCCCGCTATAAGCATCATCCCGAGGTGGCCATAGTCGCGAAAGATCTAGAGCTGTCATACATGGACATCAAAAATTTCTTCTTTAGCCAGTTCGCCCTGTGGCTGGATCTCCGCTCCACGAACGACGATCAGCTATATGGTAGTGGTCGGCGTATTGGGAATGCCAGTGAGAGGGTCACTATCCAGATCACGAAAAAAGCAGAAACGGTCCACACATTAAACATTTATCTCTATGTGATTATGGATGCGCAACTCAACATCGAAGATGGTCGATTTGTCTCAGTAGTCTACTACTAACCTCTCTCCAAGAGATCCTCATTCGGCTATTATCTGTGGAATGACAGGGTGTGGGAAAACCGCATTCATACGTAACCTCTTGGAGGGTCCCTATCGCGGTGTTTTTCAATATAGTGTTATCTTGTGCCCCACTATACAATACAATCGAACGTATCAAGAATGTCCCTGGGTGTGGACTGATTCCCAGGTCTATGTGAAAGGTGAAAGGCTCCAAAATTACTTCTGCGCCTTATATCAGATATTCTAGGGCTCCGCCAACCCTTTATATTGTCGAGGACTGCAGTTCCAGCAAACCACTTACAAAAAAAAACAAAAAAAACAAGACATGTTATCAAAACTGGGTTTCTCAGGCCGCCATGGGGACCATCTGTGTGGGTCTTTACCCAGAAATATAACTCGGTTCTGAAGGATCTCCGCGAGCAAACGCGCTGGGTCCCCCCCCCCCCCGGGGGCCCGGGGTTTATAAGTAGGTTCTCTGCTCCCACCTGCAGGCGGTGTAAGCCCGCCATCTGTGGGGTGTCTCCCATGGAATGCCTTCCTCGACATTCCAGGGGAGACATCTCTTCTTTCTCTCTCTCCTTGGTCCTGTCTTCTGTCCCGCTTTCATTCCTTTTCTTCCTTCACGACCGCCATCAGTACCCGGTCCAGTGAAAACATAGGTCTGATCGTCTCTCCTACGATTACGTAGGCACCCTGTTGACCGTAGGGTGCGACCCGTAAGGGGGGAGAATGGAACCCTGGTAGTTGAGGTGGCCCAGTCTGCGGACTGTACCCCCACCAGCACACTGCTTCGGCATGGCCTTCCTCTGAGACGGGCCGGTGAATAAGGCCCAAATTCATCCAGTCGGTTGGGTTCTGTCTTCCTTAGCGGAGCGGGACCTAGGGTCAATCCTCCGGGACTCGCCTGCACATCCCGTCGAGAGTATATCACTGGAGTAGCCCTGGCACTCAGCTCTGAATATCTGAGCATTATATGTGCCCTTGTTGGACTCCGTGGCGGGTGGGGCGCTCTGGTGACGAAGCCAAAAACCTCTAATATATGGATACTGCAAACAAAACTCCTCCCACCCCAAATCCCGATCTTCACCAAAAGTCCCGACTGGATGGCGCGGGTGTGCCGTCCAGCCTGGCACATAAGAAACGGAGACTAGATGGGGCCGAACTCTCCTCATCCTTCTCCAGAAACAGTAACAATAATTTTAAGCGCTTTTTTGGTGCTGCATAGGGATCAGATGGACAGAAAACTTTAACGTTTTTCAGATTCACAAGCACGTATGCGCGATCACTGGTGGAGAGCAACGCATCTCCAAGCTGCAGTCAGGCGACCTGCTAGTTGAATGCAGGGAACACCGCCATTCAGAGGCACTGTTGAAAGCCAAAACCTTTTTAGATGTGCCCATGAGTGTGACACCTCACAAGAGCCTGAACAGCTCTAGAGGCGTCATGAGAAGCCGAGACCTAGATGGCTGCCCCGAAAAAGAAATAGTTGAGGGCATTGCTGGAGTCACTGACGCCCGGCGTATTAGCATCCGCCGCGGAGGTCAGAGAATCACCACCAGCACTATCATCCTGACATTCGACACACCAACACCACCGGCTGAAGGTGGACCCTTACGTCCCTATTCCCATACGATGCTTCAAATGTCAGGGATTCGGCCACACTCAGACACACTGCAGGCGTGCCGCCATCTGTGCTCGCTGTGGAAAAGGGGGACACTTTGACTCGGACTGCAGTGCAGGTCCCAAGTGTCCCAACTGCCAAGGCGAACACACAGCGTTCGACAAGAACTGCCTGAGATGGCAGAAGAAAAGGCCATTCAGCGATACAGAGCCACTCATGGCGGCACGTTTATCGCTGCTCGTGAGGCAGTATGCCCCAGATCGCCAATGATGACGTCCACTAAAACCTTCACTCAGGTTGTAAAACAGAGCACCAGGAGCGTCGACACCGGCTCTCCTACACCATCAAGCGCGAACGTGAAAAAGGATTCCAATGGGGGTTCTTGCAAGAGGGCCCCCAACTGTAAAATCTAAGGGTTCCCAGAGAACCTCGTCACAGGCGGGGACCTCTGGCGCTGGGGTGAAAACTTCAAACAGGTTTGCCGCCCTGCAAAATTTTTCTTTTAATATGGAGGGCGTGGAAACCGCCTCCCCCTCCCCTCTCCCTCCCCTCCACTCCGTCTAGTTCCCTTGGCCCCTCTCTCTCCACCACCCCCTCCTCCTCCCATCACCCTCCAGAACAAACCCCTCACCGGCCTCTCCCCCTTCATCCACTCCCCATCGCCCAACCAAGGAAAAACGACGTTCTCGTTCCTTGCCACGCAGCGAGATGGCGAGGACAGAGAAATCGTCCAAACAAATCAAGAAGGCCGAAGCGACACCGACTTCCAAGAAAGACTCTAAATAAACATTATGGCTGGAACTAAGAATTGCCTCATCCAGTGGAATTGCAGAGGCCTCAGGGCCAACTTGCTGGAGCTGCAACAGCTGATGACCTATCATCAACCTGTTGCGGTCTGCCTGCAAGAAACCAAGCTTTCGGCCGAGCGACCGGTGGAGATGCGAGGTTATACCTCGTACCACCACTATGGCCACGGCATCGATGGACTGGGCGGAGGAGTCTCTGTCTTTATTCCTTGCAGAGTTCTCCGTGGAACCATTTCCCTAAACACCCCACTACAGACTGTGGTAGTCACCCTGACTGTTCACAGACCCATCACCGTCTGCTCCATTTGTCTACCTCCTTCAGAAATGGTAAATGGCGCTGATTTGACTCTTCTTTTGCGGCAACTTCCTGCCCCATTCATTCTACTCGGGGATTTCAGTGCCCACAATCCCCTCTGGGGCAGCTCCTACACCAACCCGAAGGGTAGAGAGATCGAAAGACTGCTGTCCGACTCTAATCTCTACCTTTTCAACGATCCAGTCCCGACGTACATGCATCCGGCGACTGGATCACTCTCCACTCTTGATCTTTCTTTGTGTCACCCTTCCATCTCTGCAGACTACTCATGGTCGGTCATGGATAGTCTGCACGGATCGGACCACTTCCCGATCTGCTTGGTTCCGGATCTCCCGGTAACAGCCACCTGCCGAGACACTGGAACTTTGCCCGGCCTGACGGGGCTCAGTTTACAGCGCTCTGCTCCACCCAGCTAACCTCCCAGTTCACAATGGAAGAGTTCCAAGACACTCTCTTGGAAATTGCCCAGGCCTGTATTCCAAAGACCTCTGCAGCTCTACGCAACGACAAGCCCTGGTTCACGGAGGACTGCAAATTGGCCATACAGGCCCGCGAAACAGCCTTCCGTACCTTCCAGAAAGACCCAACCGCACAAAACCTTCAGCGGTTCAGAGTTGCCAGGGCTAAAGCCAGACGATCCATCAGGGGGAGCAAAAGAAATTCTTGGAGAAACTACATCTCCAAGATTAACAATCAGACTCCTCTGGGAAAAATCTGGCAAATGATCAACAAGATCAAAGGTAGCGCTCAACCCCCTGGATTCCAGCACATTGTGAGAAGTGATGGCTCCCTCGCCGAAGAGGAGGAGGATGTCGCCAATGAGCTCGGCGCTGCGTCTGCGTCAAATTCCTCCAGCCAACATTACTCTGCCACGTTCCAGAAATGCAAGGCCACTGCCGAGAAAGAAAGAATCGATTTCACGACCCCTTTCTCCGTCCCTTACAACGACTATTTCTCGATGGACGAGCTGCAGTCTGGCCTCCGGAGTGCTGGCGGATCAAATTCACAATCAGTTCCTCAAGCATCTCCCGCCGGAGTCGCTGACCTGTCTTCTGACTCTGTTCAGTCAGCTGTGGTCCACAGGCACGTTCCCTTCACCCTGGCAGCAGGCCATCGTGGTGCCTATTCCCAAGCCTGGGACCACACGAATCCCCCCAACTTTCGCCCCATCGCTCTCACCAGTTGGCTATGTAAGCTGATGGAGCGGTTGGTGACCAACTGTTTGAACTGGGTCTTAGAGGACAAAGAGTGTCTTTCGGCCTTTCAGTGCGGCTTCCGGGCAAAGCGCACCACGACGGACCATCTCGCCCTCCTGGAAACTTTCGTCCGAGAAGCCTTTGCACAGCGGCAACGCGTGGTGGCGATCTTCTTCGATTTGGAGAAGGCCTTCGACACCACATGGAAATTTGGTATTTTGAGGGATTTGCATCGTCTGGGCTTCCGTGGTAATCTTCCCACTTTCATTCAGAACTTCCTGAGCGGGCGGCACTTCAGTGTCCGCCTCAATTCAACTCTTTCTGATTCCTTTGAACAGGAAGAGGGAGTTCCACAGGGGAGCATCCTCTCGCCCACGCTGTTGAACATCAAAATAAACTCCATCGCAGATCGGCTGACTTTCTCATCTACTACAGGGCCCAGAGGATGCCTACTATTGAGAGACAACTACAGGCAACCTTGAGCACCCCCCCCCCCCACCAGGGATGGGCGGATGCCAACGGCTTCAAGTGTTCCACACAAAAAAATGTAGCCATTCATTTTAGCAGAAAAAGACTACATTGCAGGGATCCGGATCTGTTTCTCGCCGAGAAACATCGAACCCCTGCCAAGGATGAGGCCAAATTTCTGGGTGTGATATTTGATCGAAAATTGACCTTTATTCCCCATATTAATCACCTGCGAACCACTTCATCGAAAGCACTGAACATACTTAAGGCGGTATCAGGGGCGGAGTAGGGTGCTGATACAGACTCCATGCTGCGCCTGTACCGTTCTCTTGTCCGCTCTAAATTAGACTACGGTAGCATTGTCTGTGGCTCGGCCAAGCAATGTTACCTCCAAAAACCTAACACTGTCCACCATCAAGGCCTTAGACTTTCCCTGGGGGCATATCGCACATCCCCAGTGGAAAGTCTATACGTTCTGTCTCTCCGAGACAGAAGGGATAAACTGTCCCTTCAGTATGGAGTCAAAATCTTATCACACCCAGAAAACCCAGCCTACGAACATGTCTTCGAACCCAGCTTCGTGGACATGTTCGAGAGATCCCACGGTCTCGCTCCCACCTTTGGCGTCCGCTTTAAGTCTTTGCTCGCGGAGGCTGGGATCGGACGGGGTGAGGTGAGATTTAACCCATTTCCAAGCGTCCCGCTGTGGCGGATCGAAAGACCACGCGTGATCTTTGACGTAGCGGCGGGAACTAAACGAGACACCCCCAAGGAAGTCTTTGAGCGGATGCTTGCAGGGGTGATCTTTGATCACCCTGACTTCGAGCATTTGTTCACAGACGGATCCAAAGACACAAGGCCGTCGGCGCCGGCTCTTTCTCTGTCTTGGGTAATACATGCTGTGGCCTCTACCCGAAATCCTCCATCTTCACGGCTGAGGCTAAGGCCATCAATATGGCCTTAGATACCATAAGTAGGTCCAAACATAACAATTTTGTGATCTTCTCAGACTCCCGGTCCCTGCTAGAATCCCTGAATAAGTAACTCACCTCCTGCAACGCCTTCAAAGTCTATTCAGCAAGGGGCAGCGTTGAGTCGCGTTCTTCTGGGTACCGAGTCACATGGGTATTGCAGGAAATGAGGCAGCAGATTCCATTGCTAAGGTGGGCCTGATCTTAGATCCCCTGGATGAAGGAGTCCCTCATCTGGATCTTAGGCCGACCATCAATGAGTACATCAAATCGCGATGGCGACAGCGATGGAATCAACAGACTGCAAACAAACTTTACTCGATCCAACTAGACCTTGGAGCTTGGCAGGGGTATGCTCAGTCCCGAAGACGAGACCAGGTGGTCCTCAACCGCATACGGCTAGGTCACTCTCACCTCACCTACTCTTTTCTTTGCAGAAGAGAAATGCCCCCACAGTGTGTGGCCTGTCACTGTCAACTGACGGTCGCACACATATTAATCGACTGTGCCGACTTCAGAGACGCTCGAGAAGCCCACTTCTCAAGTCGCTCTGTGAAGGACCTATTTAATAAAACGAAGCTGCAGGCCATCCTGAGCTGTTTACGCGAGGTTGGTCTGTTTGACAAATTTTAAAATCATTTTATAACAGATACTGTGATAGCATACGACGATCCCCACGGGACGCCGTAAAATTGCTTACATCAATGTTTTAGCTTTATTATACAATATTTGACAACCCAAATTTTTATATATCCATATATACATTGTGATATCCTTTTATAACTCATAAATGTGTTGTCCGTTCAGGGCTATATTTTATCTATATATACTTTGATCAGAATTTTACCGTGTAAATGTTTCCACAGTGTTAGGCACAATATAGCCGTCATCGTGCTGATGTGCCGTTAAACCCCAACACAACAACAACACAAACGCGCTGGGTCGCCCTTTTTCATTGTAAGGATAGAGACAGCTTCGAGGAATGTCTTCGTGAAAATGACATAGTTCCTTCAGAAGAGTGGATCATAGTAAGGGAGCAGCTAAAAAAGACAAAACATGCTAAGCCGGTGTTGAAGAATGATCAGCCAGCTGCTTATAAGATACTTACTTGCTAAGCAAATACTGGGGGGGGACCCAGCGCGTTTGCTCGCGGAGATCCTTCAGGCTGCTTTACAGCTTTACTCAGCGTTTCTTCCCATTCCCCCTGAAAAACACCCTGCATTAGTACGCGATCTTGAGGCTGACCCGTTTGTTGAACATGCGCTTAGTTGTGCTGTGAGCTTTATCACCGCTATGGCTTGTTTCTAGCACCGATAACCGCTGCTCTAGCGACAGTCAAATATTGTCAATTTAGACATCAGTGTCCTCCAACTATATACGATGATGGAACACCAACCACAGATACCGGAGGTGATAGCACCAGCGGAGGTGACAGCACCTCCGGATGGTTTGGAAATGAAAACCAATAAGAAAAACTCTAAGAAAGTTGAAGCCGGACGTGCTGGCGCTATTGCTAAAAATGCCAAACAAGAACGTCTAATTGAAGAGCTTAGAGCAATCAAAGAATCACTTTGTGTTGCTAAGCTATCCACCCCACAAAATCAACAGTCCTAAGAAAAGCAAAATACCCGGCAGTGTGGAAACTGGTTACCTTGGGTTATAACTGGTCTTGCTGGTGTATTTATTATATATCAATGATTTCCACTCCCAACGGTACAATGTAGTACTGTTACAAAGCAGGTCCCCCAAACTCCTTCGCCCCACATCAGTCAGTTAAAGACGTGTGACCCATTTCATATGGAATAAGGTACAGCATGACGACTCCAGCTACTGAAGGAAAGATTCTTGCAAACGATTTGTATCACAGTGCTGTTGTTTTCGGTTTAGCTATTGAATACTCAAAGCTGACCAAAATGGTTTTTGGAGGTGCTTCTCCCAAGCTAGACCCCAACCCACGTGATATTGGGATGTTGGTTTCAGACGTAGGTCTCGAGATGGCGACTAAAGAAATGTTAATTAAACAAGGGATAATACCACCAAATATAGTAAAATAATTTGATGGCATCTGTAGCATTGTTTGTAGGGGGCGGCCCTGTAAACGCTCTGGCATTCAGCGGCAGCAACTATCTTTTCTCTATGTTAGGAAGATGAGGAATTGACGAGGAACGTAAACGCCATGGTAAGGCAGTCGAGGAGCTGCAAGCTGCTCAGGCAAAATGGTCCCATCAGCGAACTGAGCATCTCGACTGGATCACTGAAGAGCTTCCGCGACAAGGTGACGCGGTTCATACCTTTAACGACGTTGATGCGGCAGTTCGCGAGTATGCAAAAGTTTCCGGTGTCTCATTGAATCCTTTGACATCCGAGCCAAAACTTTCAGCTTTTTACACACCTAGCAACGCACAAAAAGACCGTGAGATTACTTTCATTGTATTGGGCATGGCTTTGATGGGTTTGGTGGCTATAAGTTAGTCAAGTAACAGACAACTATATAAATATTTTTTGATGTCAATATATTTTTTTTCAGCCTATTGAAGACATATTTGAAATGTTGGAATAAGTTATGCGTCGTTTAGCAAATGTATACTACACACCCTAAGGGCATCCCCCGCGGGAGCCTGGGGTTTATAAGTAGGTTCTGTGCTCCCTCTGCAGGCGGTGTAAGCCCGCCATCGGTGTAATGTCTCCCATGGAATGTCATCCTCAACATTCCAGGGGAGACATCTCTCCTCTCTCTCCTTGCTCCTATCTTCTGCCCCGCGTTCTTTCCTCTTTTTTCTTGACGTGTAAACGTATCTTACCGTATTTGACACAATATAGCCGTAATCGTGCTGATGTGTCGTTAAACCCCAACACAAACAAACAAACAAACAACACCCTAAGGGCTACTGGAAAAGTATTGCGTCCATCAAGAAACTAGCTGTCGCAGCAAAGGTGACCGAAAATGACGCTACGGATTGGCTGAAGAAACAGATTATATGCAGATCATTTACCGGCTCCATGAAACATTCCAAGACCGAGCTTTGACATTGTCGTACCAAACGAAGTCCATCAGGCTGACCCGCTCCTTCTTCCTCACGATAAAGTTGGTAAGCACACCTACATATATGCCCTCACAGTGGTCGATGTCGCCAGTCGGTTCAAATCTGCTGAGCCCCTGACCACAAAAGAGCTAAGAAGTTGCCGATACTTTGTCTGGCGTTTACAAACGTGGTCCAGTGAAGTGGCCCAAACTGCTCCAAATTGATCCTGGGCGTGAATTTATGGGCTCGCTCAATCAGCTGCTCGAGAAGCATGGGGTTTCTGTCAGACGAGGTTATGGGGACATTCATAGGGACCAAGGCATCGTAGAGCGTTTCAACCGGACCCTGGCCGAGAGACTATTCGGACACCAATATGCCCAAGAGATGCGGCTCCCCTCTGAAGAATGGTCCACAGAGTGAGTGAAGCGGCTACCCGCTGTGGTTGCGGCCTTAAATGGAGAAGTGACCAGGCTGATTGGTAACAAGTCCAGGGATGCCATCAAAGTTAAGATACTACCTCGCAGTACACCATCTTCAATATTTCCTGGCCGTCCTGTTGGCCTTGACGAGCTGAAAACTCCCTTCGGGTGTTGGTATTGGCTATCTGTACCAACCCGGTGAGCTGGAAGGCGACTGATCCTGTATGGTCCCTGGATGTGTATCGACTCGACGTTCGGTGACCAACCAGGCGAGCCTGTGCTCTACTATCTGCTGTCGGACAAGGGACCTAAACGAGGATTTGTCCTCGAGGAGCTTCTCGTGGTGCTTCCTGACACTCAGCTTCCACCAGATAGAATCCTAAGGCGTGACTAGGAGCTCTTTATGTCCATAGGCCAGAGTGTTCATTCCATTTTCTGTTATCCAGCGTTTGGACTCATAGGGTGAGAGTGACACCTTGTTCTGGGCTGCCCGTAGATGTGGTGGCGCTCTGATCGTAGAACATCCATACCATGACGGAATGTCTGCTTTTCGAAGAGAGCCTCTGTGTACTGAACGTGCCTTATGTGCTCTTTAACGACAACTTTATTAACACCCTTACTTTTCTTGATGTTTTTACCACTTACCTCGAGGATAGAATACATTTTGGGGCGCAAGCCGACATATTCGGCTATCGGGCGTCCAGCAAATTCATCCTTCGTCTTACCCTATACTTTTTTCTTCGCCATGCTGTATATTAGATGGTCTTTTGGGCAGTCAGACGTGTCATTAAGGTCTATATATCTAGCCATATCTTTGAACACATCTTCTGTCTTAATGTCTAGAAGCAGGCTGGCCGTTTCAGTGTAGAGAAGTTGACAACGCTCTCCGTACTGAGCCTTCATCTGGTTGTAGTAAAATTCATACATCTAGGATACACATCCCAACGTACATCGGGCGATTGAGAACCAAGCGGCTCTTGTGGACTTGGATGGCCGCAAGGTCATCGTCGAATATATTAGCTCGTGCTAGTGATCAAACGTCGCAGCTTATCTTCCTCACTTTTTCGCACTAGTTTAACATCGACTCGCTTACGAAGGTTTTCCTTTGTCTTTCCAAAGACCGAGTTGTTCATCAATTTATACAGATTCTGTTCAAAGTCGATGGTGGCATTTGTTTGAAGTTTTGTATTCATTCGGATGTAGGGCTCCATCCACGGCCTTTGGTTGAATACCAGAGGTCTATGTATTTTTTTTTTAGACGCATGCCTAGCGATAGGTACAGCTGTAGGTTGCGGTAGTGTTCCTTGTTGCGGAGGTTAGGTACCAGTTTTTCGACTTCGACAGGCGTCTCCTCACCGCCAAGAAGACTGTGTTGGTACTCTGACATCGACTCCTTCTGGACCACCATGCGCTTTGGAGCTATCGGGTAGATGTTGTGCTCCCCGTGCAGCTCTTCTGAGTACTCCAGATCCGCTTCCACGATATAGCCCTCTGGACTGTCTGCCAGATGATCTGCAATGGCAAGCTTATCACAGTCTTCCACGCACTGGAAACCACCTGTTGGTAATGGCTGGCTCATGGCCCATACATAAAGATTGTTGACGTCAAGGTATAGGATATAACTATTAAGCCTTTCTGGGTCATACCCCTCAACAAGAGGATTGTTAGCCTTAGCATAATGCTTCGAGACCATAGAGATACCTCCGCGCATTCCCTTCTCGATGAACAGGTGCTGGTAGTCAATAGCTCGAGTTCTATGCCCGTCTTTTTCAGCAGTGCATCCCATGAAAGTCCGGGGCTAATATTATAGTGTGCAGGGTCTATCCCGTACTGTCTCAAGCAGGTTTTTCGAAATGTCTCGAAGACATCTGCTAGCAGGAGAACATCAGTAGATTGTAGAGATCATGGTAGTCTCCCAGACCTTTTCTGCCTCACTGATGTGCTCATTCCGAAGCTTGCTGTAGAAGTCTTCTTTCCTAGAGAGCTTTGGCTCTTTGAACCGCTCCCAAGAATCCATGTATTCGTATGGGTATATACCTTTTTGCATCAAAAAATCTCGTTTTTGTTGGTTTGGTTCATTCTGGGCTGTTATTTTAAAAGTCTCTGACACTAGTCTGTCGAGAGATGCCAGCAGGAACTGTGCACTGTCAATGAAACGGAGAATGAGATGTACTTCTCAGCGTTATTGGGGATGCAGGAAATGCGTCCGTCCACCTTGCTTATGGACTGCATTATAAGGTGGGAAGACCATGGGAACTACGGTTGTGTTAGGATTCAACCGCAGCTTCAGGTTGCATTCATTGTGGGCTACTTCTCTGTACTGCCCTGTGATGTGGCAGTGATCGCGCACAGAATATCCCTTTAAGGCCTTTTCACAGACATGACAGTTCGTGGCAGTATTGTAATCCTCTCGTGTCGTCCTTATGGCCTTTGGTGTGCCAAAACCGCCTTGATCTTGCGCTCTTCTTCCTGTAAGGCTTGAAGGAACTGTTCTGCTGCATTGGGACCTCGGTATTCGACTGGCTATCACACCGCACCACGATGTAGCAGTAACTGCAAACCTCATGCTGCTGTGCTGTTCGTGTATTGCTTTTTGCGGGATTCAGTTCTGGTCCCTCAACCTTAGTGGTGAGAGCCTCAAAGTCGGCCTAGATGATGTAAGAGGCTGGCAACTGTTTGTGGTGATTTTGGAAAGTGGATTGTTCTTGCCCTCCTCTAACATCTCCACCCGAATAGCAGTTTGTCCAATCCCACGGCATTCTGGTTTGTGGGCTTCCAACAGGTCCTCCCTGGAGTATCCGTGCAGACAGCGCTCGCAGAAGTATTTCCTTCTGTTAGTTGCATTCTGATCATGGAGGACACGATTAAGGTTTTTGGTCCAAGTGTAATGAAATTTATCTGCTTTTTCTGGTTGTTTGCTAATACGATGGATAATCACTCCTTTGTCCCATCCGAATACATTAATAGCTAATTTGTTCAACTTCTCTACCTTTGAGATCTGAGAGACAGGTGTAGGGGCGTCAATCCCTTCAAAATTGAGCCCGCCCTGTGTGGGGTATTGCGTAGGCCTGTCCCTGTTCTTTGCCACGGGAAACAGAGCTGAACGAAATGCCCACAGTGGTCATCCTTGTTTTTCACGTTCACGGCTGCCTTCTTATTCTTTACAGCAGCTGGAAGTGGAATGTATGAGCCACCTCTCAGCCGTTGGTATCTAGCGATGTCCAACCAAAGAGTTTCTACCTGATCGGCGATCCACCCTGATCCTCGCTGAGTCCACTTCTCCAGAGTCTCTTGGATCTTGGGGAAAGCTTGGTTAAGCACCCCTTCGATCTCACTCTTCTGCAGGAGGAACTCTTGTTTATGACGTAAGGCAGATGCTGCGAGCTCTTCAGTTCCACCTGGACTGGCTTTTCGAAGCTGGACCATGAGAACCAGCTGAAACTTAACACCACCGAGTGCTCTGATTTCTTCTTCGAGCTTTTCTTCAATTTTAGATCCTAGGATCAGCGCTGTATGGATTATTTTTATATATATCTATCTGCCAGCCTCGCAGGAAATTACCGATTACCCTTGGTGTCTGTGTAAAGACTAGTTTGCCAGTCTCTTTCTAAATAAACACAAGTAGTTCCTCCTGGTACTCCTCCACAGATCTTATGCATTTGACACGGGGATTTGGATCAAATTCTTCTTCAATGGCTTTTCTCTTCAAAGCTTTCTTTTTACGTGGTGGAAAAATAAGTGGGTATTTTTTAGGTTGTAAAGGCTTTTGCGAGCGCTTCTTGACTGCGTCAGGAATGGGCTTGTCCATGTTATTGTATATCATAATATATATATGAACATAAAATAATTTAATAAATTATTTATTTCGGACCAGTTTAATAATCACCGATAGTTGTATATACATATATGTTCGAATGTCTTCAAATGAAAAAAGTTGTTACATATGTGTTTTACATTTCTTTAAATGAAAAAGTCACATTTCGTCACGCATATATTGTTATTGAGGTAGAATCAAATTAAACTGTTTTCTACACTTTTTTTCTGCACAAATGTATTGAAGTCGAACTCTGTCTCTCCCACACTTTCTACACAATGGTACACTTTGAACTCCAACCTTACACTTCTCAGATGGTACTGGAATTTTGCTACCATTACAGATTTTAAAGGTATGCATGTAACAGTATTCACCGCGACAATTTTTCCCACATAATTTAGTATTTGCAACAGATGACCATACTGACAATTTTATAGTATACAATCTGTAAATATTTATCTATCAATTTATTCGTTTATTATAAAGTTGTCCGTGGATATACTAACACATTTTTAAATAATATATCTTATATGTGATTGTAATAAAGCCCCATTTTCCGCAAAGAACTCCATCTCAACAATATCAGCCGAAATTCTTTGTTAAAGTCTTCAGCATACGTTTTTTCATACCGTTGTCGTGGAGGAGATGGAAAGTCTTTCAACTGTAAAAAGTTACATCTAGGGTTTTTAGCCATCGCTTTTTGTTGGTCTTGTGTTAAGAATAGCTGTTTTAGCCTCAACTACTGTTGTGTAAAAGTGATCTTTTTCAGCTTTACGCCTTTCATCCTTTTTCTTATTTCTTTTAACTTTATTTATATTATTCTGTTTTTACATTTCTTACATGTACTTCTACACTTGCTAAACTCATTATCGTTTTTTTCTATCTGGCAAATTCTGCACGTCTTCAAATTGGATGTCTGTAAATATTTATCTACCAATTTTTTTGTTTAATATAGGGTTGATGTCAGGCAACAGTTTTTGATTTAGCTGTTTCATCGAGGTCAAAGAACGGATCAATGCGTGGTATCAAGCTAGGCGAATAGGCGCACAGTCTTTTTCATTTAAAAACATTGAAACATATATGTATAATATTATACAATTACTGGTGATTGTTAAACCGGTGATTGTTAAACCGGTATTCACCCTTCCCCTACCAAGAAGAAGCCAGGGAACTGTTGAGTAATGGTAATGCAGGTCTTTCGATCTTCATGTCCTTCCATCCACCGATGAGAGGATCCGCGAGTCGTTTAGACCCCGGAACCTCACTTTCACCCTCTGAAGCAGTGATTGTATTGTTTTGTTTTCCTTATGAGTCACTGACAAATGCAGGTCTTTCGATCTTCGTATCCCTCCATCCACCGATTAGAGGACCCGCGAGTCGTGCAGAACCCCAACCTCACTGACATGAGTTGTTTTCACCCTCTGAAGCAGCAGTGATTCTATTGTTTTGTGATTTAGCTGTCAATTTAGCTGTCAAATTGAATCGACTCACTTGCGCTTGTGATTGGCGCTTGTGATTGTAACACCGGCGACAGCTTTGACCTTTGATTTATATGTACCATTTTCCCCCGCAGGGGGGTTATAAGTAGGTTCTCTGCTCCCACCTGCAGGCGGTGTGAGCCCGCCATCGGTGGGGTGTCTCCCATAGAGTGCCATCCTCGACATTCCAGGGGAGACATCTCTTCTCTCTCTCTC
>JBCEWB010442438.1:0-12339 GCA_039654565.1 Peronia peronii | reverse complement strand
TATTCATACATCTCCATGTATATACATATATCAATTTATTCATCCCTGATTTACTAATTTATTAATCTGTCCATCTGTCCATCCATCCATCCATCCATCCATCCATCCATCCATCCATCCATCAACTAAAATCTTATTACAAATCAAATACCACAATAACACACAAATCAAGTAATTGCCCAACAACCAACTCATGTCTAAACCAGTCCAGCACTTACATTCGATGAGTTCCCCCCAGGCTTGATGAAGTGAGTGCCATCAATGAAGGCTATGTAGTCATTGTAGAAGGTCAGAGGTCCCACCATCACACCATGGAAGTAGAACATAAAGCTCAGGTACTGAAGGATGGAGGGCAGCTTTCTATGGAAGGACAAAGCAAGATTATCTATGAGTTCAAAAAGTTCATAACCATTGTCACCTGTTCCAGGTAAAGTGTAGTCTATCCTTGACCCTTGCTTCTTGTGGATTCCATTCGAGGACCTGTCTAGTGGTGCTATTCTTTAAGACCCAACATATGAAATTTCATTTCGCCAAACTCAAGAAAGAAATTACAATTTTTCAATCAGCGAGTGAAATTTTAATGCCAATTGTTGTTTTGCATAATAAACCTTGTATGTCCATTGAACAATATATTTCAGAATCAAATTTGTTAAAATATACTGAGGTAAAGTCCCAAACTGTGATAAAGTGACATGACCTTAATGAGGATAAACAAACCTGATTAAGCCATTTTGTCACAAAATTCAACTGCAGCAGCAGATCAATCCCATCACCTTCAATTACCAATATTTTGACTTTACTCAAGATACAATGAAGATTTTTCACCAACAGCAAGGACAATGAATAAGACTGACCAACACTTGATTTCATCATGTTGCATCTCATTTGTTTTTCTCAGCTTATGTTCCATTCTCCACTATCTTTTCATCCTGTCAGGTCTTTGATTGCTCCTTTTCCCCATCTCTCTATTTTTGATGATCAGGTACCCCATCTGAAATCTCCTCTTGACTGCAATTATGCACAATGGGATGATTTTTTTTTCTTTTAATGACACAGTTCAGAGTGTGCCAAAAGAAGGAATGTTCCTGTACAGATCTTGACACCACTCACCTCACTGCATGCTCTTTTTGGTCAGAGGACAGCCTATCTTGGTCCTTGTAGCGGCCATCGTGGAGGGCAAAAGCCAGGCTTGTTAGTTTCTGGGTTTGAATCATCAGAGGCCTGGCAATGAATGAATGAAACACAAACATTCAGTGATATCAAATAACAGAGGCTTGAACAAAACATGTAAGTTTCATCAATTACTGTCCCGAAAAATCACTTTTCTACATGTATTCGAAACAACAACTAGAGACTTACAATTAATTTTTTTAAAGTAACAGAACAATCATAATGTGTTCTAGTTTCTTTCCAAACAGGTTGCATTTTTTTCTTTTTTTTTACAAAATCAATATAATGCAAACATTTGGTATGCCATCATGTACTCTTGCACGCATATTTACATTTGTATCACTATAATAACAATCACTTTCTATTACATTACCACCTGAAAATTAATATTTGAAAATAACAATCAATTAATAATTCAAGAAAATCTATTTAATCTGACTGGGTGGGAGATAAAAACAAATTTATGTAGAAAATGTGTCATGCACCACAGCTGATTCTCTATCCTGAAATGCCACTGGATCTGGATCAAGCTTTTCACAGAAAAAAAAAAAGAAAAAGTGTATGACACAAATGCAGGATGTTTATGAACTCATCCTTGTACTCATACTCACCCAGTAATGTCCAAAGTGTATCCCCCATAGTCGTACACCTGTCGATAGATGTGACATACCGACAAGTACATCATGGAGAAGCCAAACACCAGAGCATGGCTGAACCGCTTGCCACCGTAGGCCATGAAGACATAGCTGACCAAAGACTGGGCTACCAGATGCCAGATCTGACTGAGAAATCAAAGAAGCAACTCAGTGTCAGACAGTACCAGGGTGTGGCTGAACTTGCCGCTATGAACCATGACGACATAGTAACCAGAAGCTGGGCTACCAAATGCCAGATCTGATTGAAAAGCCCGGAAACAACAGACTTTTGGCTGCTATCAGAAGCTGGCTGAACCAGAAAGCCATGACGGTATGACTGACCAAGGACTAGACTACTGGATAAGAAAAGGTAAGCTTTATTTGTCCTCAAAAAGAAATTCCTGCTACAGTAGATGTACACAATATAAGTCACAAACAATCACACACACCTGGAAAGACATAAATGTCATGTATAGCATAAGAACATAGTGGATTAAAGAAAAGACACACCATGTGAACAATTCAGTGTTAGTCACTTCCAGGACTGTCATTTTACAGCCCAGTATTCACACACAGTTTGAGTCAGTACAATCTGGAATAATCAGTTTATGAGCCAAGGTGGAAAAATGTTCATCCTCCCTTTCTCTATGCCATATCTATGCAGTGAGATGTAAAAATTGAAATATCTTAAGAACAGAGGTGAGGAAAAAATGCGGCCAGCAAAAACTTTCTTCATAGTCAATTCTATTTTCTTATTCTTCTAAAGTAGGAAGTTTGATAGCTCTGAATAGCCCCAGTATAGGACAAAATCTGAAATACTCATGAATCAGAAAAAGTCAGAGCAAACATCACAATAGAGGCAAAGTTTATTCTAGTACAGGGACTAACTTTGAACACTCATAAATCAGACATAATGTGATATAGAGAGAGATAAAGTAAAGAGAAATTCAGACATAGACGGATACTGATTGATCATAATTAAATTGTAATAAAAATTTTGTAAAGATGAACTAAAAAAAATGAAGATGGACTCTCAACAATCAAATGTAAATAAATAAAACAAACAATTGGAAATAAGACCAAAGACTGAACATTCACAAATTAAGACAAAATCTGAAAAATCACAAATGACATTGCAAAGATCAAAGACTTAGCCTTCGCAAATATGGACAAAGTTTGGATAACGGCAAATAAGATTACAAATGAGTCCAAAATCTGCCATTCACATTCACAAATGAGGAATAATTCTGAATAATTACAAACAGATAGATGACAAAATCAGACTGACTGATTAGACCATTAAATAGAAATCAGGACAATACAGACCAATGTCTGAACTATCATGAATGAAAATGAGAACAGGAAGGTCAAAGTCTTGAATGTTCAACTCTCAACAACTGCAACAACTTGGATAGTCATAGTTGTACAAGTAAAACTAAATTTCAAGTTGAGTATCAACAATTAAACAATATCTGGAGAGATCTCTTTATTAAACAAACCATATTTAAATTGTTCAATTAGTGATCAAATTTTAAAATAAATCTCAGAGATCACATTCAGAATACTTACTATCCAAAACAGAAAATCGTGAGAAGAACCCCGACAACTGCTTCGACGACATGACGAGTGGTGGCACCTACTTTCTCCACAGAGAAGAAACTACGGAAAGGAAAGGCAAAGCCCAAGGCTACCAGCTGGCATACCAGAAAGTTGATCTGTTGATGACAAGCCACAATTTAGTTACATGGATACACTACATTTCAGACATAAAACAAAAGAAAAATTAGAATCCTATGGCCATCAGGACATCTGGAAACTTCTTTGACAGCGAGATATTACCATATTTGATTTATACATGTATTTGCCCAGCAGCAGTGAAACAGTGTAAAATTAAATGAACAGTTATTGTGGAAATTAAAAAAAGAAAATCAAATGAATAACTAAAAGGGGATCGCATGACAGCGGTTTAATATGCCAAGATGTGATTTGAAAGGTTCTTTGTCTATGATTCTAAAATTTCACTGTTCATCTTCCCCAACAGGATGGCACTCAATTATATATCATAAAATTTTTATGGTAAAACATCATCAAACATATCAACAGCTGAATCACTGAAAATTGTGCAAACTTTCTTGTTGTGTCATTTGAATACTAAATGCTGAAAACTTAACATATGTTACAACATCAGCGTAAAAGTCAGTAACAAATATATTACATTCTCGCTCGTTTAATTTTTACACACTACACACATTGTACACTCCAGCTAAAATGACGTATTTGATTTATGTTTAGTATAACGATCATGAATGTAATGTATCTCATAAAATCTACATACAATGTGTAAACTTTTTCCCAGCTGTGAGCCATTACATCACTCACCATTTCTATCAAATTACAAGGGCATTCTGCATAGTATGTATGACATCTAACAGCAAGTGTACTAGTGGTCGCCCGATGTTGCAGATAAAGGTTACAAAAACAAAAACAAAAAAATTTAAAAATGGGAGACCTCTGAACATACAAAAAGAAAAAAAAAATTGCCTCCCAATTTGCGACTACAAAAAAATTTGCTTTTTCATTTGTTGTGCAGGTAAAATCTGCGCTCACTAATTTCTGAACTTAAATTTTTAATATAATTTATTATTATATAACTTAATTAATTAAAAAACATGAATTTTTCTTAATGATGAATGGTGTCTTTCAATCCCAAGAAATCAGAATTATATCAGCTTTAAGTGCGTGTCCAGTTTTGGTGAGAACTTTTGTGGGCAGAAAATTTGGAATTTGGAAATTACATTTTGTTCGCAGAAGTATCTCCCGCCTACTCTTCATCTAATTTTGAACTGCCAAGGATTCTTGACCATGTGCAGGCTGTAAATGGGATCTCCAAAATATATTCACCCTAAACATCAGGCTTTTCTACCCAAGAAACGGGGGGACCATTGAATCACTGAAAAAAATGCAGGTTCTAATCTTCTACTGCTTTCCATCTCCCAATAGGAATTGATTTTTGAATCTGCAGCACAACGTTTTTGTTGAGAAGCAGAACCCCTTGGTCTTGGTGACTCCTGTAAACATGATCTGTTTGGCATACTGTGCTTATAGAGCCCTAATTTTTGGTGTCTAATTTCTCCTGACATTTAACATAATCAAAATACATGAATACTGAAAAATATGATCTCTAACTTATTAGACAGCAAGTGACCAAAAATAATCTGTCAGGATCAGAATTCAGAGATAAAATATAAGATCCAATTTCCTTTGCTTTGCTGGTTGTCAACAGGGGATAATTACCCACATTCTATACAGTGATACGGTTTTTGTCAAGAGCTGATGATTTGAACTCATTAACCATATCTGGAGCCACTGACATCTCCTGTCTTTAGACTCTTTGCTTGCCAGTTGCAAAAATATAAAATGCAACGGTTATAGCCATATTTCATCTCTTGCATTATCAAACACCCTAGATTCAAAACAATGTTTTTATCTCTCAGAAGTATCATAGGCACTGGATAACATTTTGAAAAACACATAATAAGACATGTAAAGAGTTACAGATTATATATGCCGTTCTTGTTTGGGACAAAATATTAAATTTTATTTGTAAATTTTTAATGAAAATGTAGGGAAAGTTACTCCATCTTTCTTTTGGTATTGGTATTGAAATAAATGGCTAATAATAATGGCCCATTCTAAAGTGTTAAAATTAAACTGATTGTTCACAGTGCAGTGTGCTTTATGATGTAAACAAACAAGTCAAGTGAATCTCATCATATGGCAACTTTTATGATGTGAAACAAATGGACTACATAACATACCATTGCGGGGGTTTATGTGTAAGCCCAGTGTCATCAACCCTGTACTTGTTAGAAGCATGAATAATAGCCTCGAGCCATACCCATTACATCTAGTAACTCAATGCAATTTGTCCTACCTTGTCTTTATTGTACCATAAGCCTGACTAAGATTGTCCATTTGGCAATTATGCTATAATATTGAATGCACAGCTGCAAACATACTTATTGGCTAGTTGTTAATTGCTCTTACAGTACAGTCACTTATCGGATATTGTAATCTATGATGTGCAACAATGCTTAACAATCTGACCATAATGATAAAGGTTTTACTAAACCCTGAGGCAGCACTACAATCTAAATGCTTAGGAGTCATGTGTACATTGCACATACAGTATTCATGCTTTCATTTAACCCTTTTACATCCTGCTTATTGACAAATTACAGATTTTATCACCCACCAAATGGATAATGGCATACTGTACCACAAAGTAACGTTAACAAATCATGCCCAAACTACATTTTATACCTTTGCTGACAGATCTCGGCACACGTTTTATTTTGTTTTTTGCTCTTTGGCCTTTGGGCACAACTTATGCCATACAAAATGGTCGCTGAATGTTAAGTCTGTGTTTCATCATGGTTGTGTCCTGTATTCAGAGATTAAGGTCAGAACAGGATCAGTGATGTATTTCTCATTTGTCTGGTTCCTTGCCAGCACAAAGTTTCAAACACTCCTCTACTTGCGACACACTGACCATGGTATCTTATTTGCTGATTGCCTGCGTTGCTTAGGACCTTTACCTTGAAATTCACTGTATGGAGAGAGATGGAGTATTCAACTCCAGGGCAACTGATCTGCTCAAGGGAGGAGGGGGGAGGGGGGTGTCCTGAAATTGGGTTTTTGCTCAAAATATGTGATTTTGGGTTTCTGTTTTCTTGTAAAAGTTCGGTCTTTGCTGAATATAAAAATGGTATTAAAAAGCTGATATGTCCATTCTAAGGTGTGGGGAGGGTGGTCAAGCAAAGGTTGACCTGCCCCTCTGCCATCCAGGCTCCTGTTCATTTGGGGCTCTTTATTCAGTGACAGATCACCACTATTTCGCTGGCTACAGACAAATTGCATGTAGAAGACTTGATTATGATCTCCTTCACCAATATCGGGAGCCCCAGTGCCATGGGTGGACACTGACTGACCATCTGAGGCACTGACCATACCAAATATCAGTGAAAATGTTCACCTGGGCCTCTGAAATAGACTTCCCATGGCTTAATGAGGGTGAAATATGCCATGTTTCTCCTGTTTCAGAGTGCAATAGTGGATTATCTGTCATAGGAAGGGTAAAAACGCTCTTGGTTTTGACCGAGGAAGACATGACAGTCATATATAGCCCTCACTGGACTCTAAAATGATTCCACGGAAGCACTTTTGCTGATGAGGGTAGGGAAGCAAAAATGGAGGAAAAATAGGAGTGGGGGCACAGGAGAAGGCAAATGAAGGCATAGAAATCATGGAAAGAGGTCTAGTAGGTGAAACACACATGTTTTGGGGTTGAAAGTCCGATCAAAAGCTCTTCATGGCTGTTTATTTTTTTGGAAAAAACTTTACATGCGTTTTTCACATAATGCATTTTTTAAGCACAAATATGCGATCTACTTTTTTATTCATGGGGCAGTTGCCATGAAATCTGACATGAACATGGAACAAAACAATACAAAAAAATGATCGTAAGGGATTTTTGATAACATTTTACATTTTTGCGAAATTTAGGGTCAAATTTTTGCAAAATTCGTTAATTTTTTTACATACTGATTTTAAAAATTTATGAAAAAAAACTAAGCCAATTATCAAAAATCCCCTCTGACCATTTTTAGATATTGAACTGAAAAATATGTATGCAAATTTTCAAGCAAATCGGTTGAAAAATGTAGAACCCTACTTATAGTAAAGTTACGCAATATTGAGTAGTAAAATCCAAGATGGTGGCCACTGCCATGGCAACCATGAGTGATTTCGAAGTTTTTTCGATTGTTTCCACTAATTTGACCATGCCGAGTTTGATGGTAATTGTTAAAATCATCTGCCCCCAGCGTTTTCAAAAATGACTTCCAGGACCCCCCTCCGCCTTACCCTTTAATGGCTAGCATTATCTATGAATATTATCTTCCAAATATGGATCTCAGTTCCATCAATCATGATGATACTACTGATGATAATAGAAAGCTCACAAAATATTAATATGTAAAAGAAATAAAACAAACAACAGATAGAGGGAATGGAGGTGCCGAGAGGTTACGCATTCTCACTCTACTGTGGAAACATCACTTTTGAATTGTATTGGGGGACGGAAAAGATTTAGAACCTGCCTATTTTTTTTCAGTGACTCAACAGTTCCCTTAGATGAGGAACCCTGATGTTAGCCTTCTTGGATGAGGGTAAATATATCTCGGAGGTCTCATGTATGTTACGCACATCAACGAACCTGTGGTGGTTAAATGTTGAATAAAGAGTGGATGGAGAGGCTGCTGTCCAGACAAAATTTTCCACATTCCGGTCATTCCCAAGTTTCTACCCCAAAATTCTTTTTATCAATCTGGGCATGTATTAAAGTGGTAGTGCAACATCACGGATATCTTATGCTATAGTCTATGTTGTAAAATAACAAACTTCTAAGGGCTAAAAATGTGTAAGCAGTGTTATTTTTGCGAAAAAATCACTGCTAATGCGTTTATTTTGCTGAATAAGACAACTGGCAGTTGTGCGTTCCTTTCACCAGCTCTCTATGCCATTAACATTGATTTGCATGTGACATCATATTTTTCCACACATCTTTGTGCTACATAGCTGCGCGACTCACGGCCAACTGTAAAGCTCTATCAATTTGAACTTCAGAGTGTTTGTTTTGACTCCGCCTTGGTTTTGGAGTGACACAGTGCAGGCCCACATCGGACCACCTTACTGACCAATGTCTCTCTGTAATCCCTCCCCTAACTCCACCCTTTCTTCACTTTGTAATAATATTTGCAATGAGCCAGTGGTAGGAGAAGGGATTGTATTCACAAAGATATGTCAGTTTCATGTGGGTGCCAATTTTATCACCCCTCATCACACAGACCATTCCCATGTCTGATCATAAATGTGTTCATAACCTGATGTAACTGCTTGGATCAAACCACTTCACATGGGGGTGTATTTACGTTCATGCTATGGAATCTCGGTGTAAAATGCAAGCTATCATCCCCCTAACACATGTGGACTTAGATCATTCTTATTAGATCAGACTGGCTCACCTTGATGGGACAGCAGTGATAACAAAGAAATATATAAAGTGATCTAATGGTAGCATAAAGTGAGAGCACAAGAAAACTATCTGATCTTATATTTATAAACTAATAGATATTCAGGCCACTTTGGCTTTCATTCATAGTCATTATAGCTACTGCTCTCAGTAGCTTGGTTGCTGGTCAATGCCAAACTTGTTGTGAGTGGGTCAAGTGGTCATGGGAGTCTGCGTTATTATTTAATATGGTAAACAAACAGACTACATCTATTTGATACTCTTCTCATGATCATCTTTTGATTGTAGTTTCTGAGCATTTGAGAGGACTTGCGTGGGCCAAATGGCCCTTAATATCTGTTCTTCTCTTCTGCTCAAGAGGATTTCACCTTTGGGCATGGAATTTGTCACTGTTCTATTAGATAAAGTTTCCTTTACCTTTTGAAGGAGCATCTGTTGAGCTGCAAATAGTTATCATAGTGATAAATTCAAACTGGGACTGATAAACCCCAAGTTCAAGTGACATGGTGAGAAATATCACAGCACAATGAGATGCCCCTACAAACGCCTGACTATCCTGTGACTGACAGTTCACAGCTACACAATACACCGTTGTTTACATATACTAAATAGGGTCACTCAAGCGTGCCCTTGGAAAAAATGATGTTACGTCTGGTTTAAGTCAGTTACGGAAAACCACAAGAAGGCCAGAGCGGTCCAAATGATCCCTTCTCTTTAACTGTTAAAATCCCAAATTTAAGAAGCCAATGGCTTCTAATTTGTATGTCAATGGGTTTTACAATAACCGTAACATTTCATCTGAGGTAAAAACAAAAAGAAACTTGACACAATGAATTGATGTTGCACTATCACTTTAACCATTCCGGGCTAAGTGTGTGTGCGATATATGCCTATAGCCTGGAATCATTCCGGGCCTATGATGACGGCCAATTTCAAGGATATAATCAGGATACCTTAGGTTGTGTATTATCTGAGTGACTTCCCTTGCTATCTTCAACCTCCTTTGTTTTATTTTGAAGTGCCGGTTGTGTGTGAGCAGTTGTTTCAAGTCGGAAATTAGTGGAATTTATGCGTACTTTCTGATTCATGCTTAGTAGGCCAAAATGGTGAGTAAAAGGAAACATCATCAGAAGTGTTAGATGAGATTCTGAACGATCGTGATAGTGCTGATGAAGATATTTTCGGTGAATCTGATGATGATGAAGGTAGCTCAGTTATATTTAGATCTAGCAGGAACGTGTCTCAATTGCTAACCTAAATTCTCGATCTAGATTTAAAGATTAACAGAAACATATATAATACACACTCAGAATCTTGGGTTCTTTTTTTTTCCACACATATTTACATGTTGTATCAACAAGTTTAAAATAGTCTAGGAGGTAGAGGAACATAGTAAGAGAATATATATATGCAAAATTAGCAGGATACACTATTGGAGAAGTTATACTTATAGAGAATTTAGTGCAAGGTAGAGAAAATTTCCCTGGCACAGGGCACTCCTAGCTGAAAGCACTGAAGGGGTTAAAGTCGAGATAATCCTATTTCTACATAATTAAAAAAGGACAGACAAAATCTAGACAAGAGACTAAAATACAATCATCCTACAAACCTATCATGTTGGCTGAAGACAACCTGAATCATCTGTGACAGGGACAGTTTACTTTCAACTTTAGTCAGCCTCTTATTCAGAATTATGTTTTAAAGACAGCTGCTGTCACCTTCACTATTGTAATCTCTATGAAACACAATTTTGAATTTCAGCGCAATTTAATTTTAAAGTAAAAAAAAACAAAAACAAAAAACAAAAAAAAAAAATTTCCAACACAAGTGATGCATATCATGCATGGTCACACAGATGTTCAGTTCTCACTTCTCATGACATTGTATTCTGGAAACAGTTAGCAATTAGTTACAACCCAATATATGTGTGCTTTATTATCTAGAGCCAAGTGATGATGTGTTTTTAAAAAAAAAAATGAATGTATGTTTTAACTAAAATAATGATAGGGGACTTCAGAAAGAGAATTCATGATAGATAATTTAAGTAATGGATGATTAGACTTTGTTTCTCACACTCACTGAGACCATGGGTATTTTACACAAAAACTGATGTCTATTGACATGTTTTGTGAAGTTAAGATTTCACTAATCAGCAGCTCAGGGAATGAGATGATTTTGCTGTTTCACAACTGGCACACCTCTTGAATCATTCAACATGATTGTGGGATTCACTGTCTATATCACTGATGATTAACACTGGCTTTCTTGTAGTTGTAGACTAAGTCTAACCTGCAGTCTATGTGCTAATCCCACAGATGACACATTCCACGTTATTAACCTCATCAGGGACTACATCTAGATCTAGATTCTAGGTCTAATGCCTTTTTAATTACATACTTCCAGATGAATAATTATAAATCTTATGCAACCTTCGTCAAAGAACTTGCACTGAGTGACAATACTATGGACTAGATCTAGAATCTAAATCTCTTTATCTAGATCTAGTATAAAAAAAGAATATCAATTAAATTTGATCTTGATCTAGTCTAGATCTAGAGATTCTTTACCACGCATTTTCACTCTTGCATTTGCGTCTATAGAACACTAAGAACTATACTAGTAGATCTAGTTCTAACAACACATTATATTCACAGACAAGGCCATCGTATATGGCTAATTTCAATACAGTCCAGATTCTAGAAATAAATGTTCCATTTTGAGTTGAGAGGACGGAGAGTCAAGGCTTGAAAACTTCTCTGAATCAAAATAGCTCTATGACTAGGCCTATGTCCTGGTTCGAAATCATGAACAGTCGAAATTGAATTCACTTCATTCACAACAAACCCAATCTTTGTCTGATCACTTGCCTGGTCTATAGGTAGTCCAATCGAATCCGCAAGAGGCGTCAAGATTCGCGACCCTCCGTAAAATTCGCTTTTAAACACCATTTTCCTGGTGTTCACAGATCTGCAGTTGTAACTTGGTCACCAGTGATGATCTTTTTGTCCTTTTTCTATTTTCTCTCACCTGAGATCAAATCTAGGTCGGGTCACCCCTCAGCTGTCTATCTGGCCGGACACGGCAAAACAAATACATAAATAAACCTCGAGATCACTAATCCGAAATAGCGGTCAAACAACACGTAAGCTTATAAATCGAGTACAAAAATTTTAAAAAATTCTCTCTGATTGTCAAATTAAGCGAAATTGAGGTACAAGTGACTCAGAAATTGATAGATCAGTTTTATATTTTTGCTGATATAGATTTGACACAAAATTATAATAATAATAATAATAACTTTCATATGTACAACTAATTCACAAATTCACTGATTCTTGTTATCTGTGGTTTGTTTTTCTTAAGTCTTTCAATCCAAAGATGTAGGATTATCTCGGCTTTCAGAAGTTGCCAATTTTTGCTGAGAAATTTTGTGGGTAGAAA
>JBCEWB010442217.1:0-19999 GCA_039654565.1 Peronia peronii | reverse complement strand
CCCCCCCCCCCCCCCCCCCCCCCCCCCCCCCCCCCCCCCCCCCCCCCCCCCCCCCCCCCCCCCCCCCCCCCCATAAATAGAGAAAGAGAAAAGAATTGCAAACTAAAATTCAGGAATGAATGTTTTGTTGTTAACGTTTTGATATGTTCCATATTACCCAGCATTTAATGTGACACAAAAACAAGTGAGCAATTAAATCTATCCCAAGTGTTCTTATCTCATTTCATCTTATATTAACTCATCTCCTCTTATCTCCTATTATCTTATATCTTATCACATACCGTCTTATCGTAATTGTTCTTTTGCTTTTCTAACTTACTGAAATGAAAGGCTTTACGTTATTTAGATTTGGAAAAGTAGCCACCTCTATGACACTAAGTCTGGTTCACAAGATATAATGGCAATGAGAAGAAAAACATATCGTACAAAAGAATGAAACTACAATATGCTTGACAGGGCGAAAGTTATAAGTACAAGGCCTGAGACCACTGATGGAGTTAAAAAATAGCTGGTTCATTGAATTTCCAGTCGAACTATTGCAGTGATCAATGGTCAAGTAATTTAAAAGTTTTTAAAAAATATGTCTGCTGTCTAAAGATGAGAACGTTTATGCGAGTTAAGAACTGTTTCTGATGCCTTTGTGAGTGTGTTTGTTACAAGATAAGACTCCCCATGGAATGAGAAAGTTATTCCCCTTATGAATACAAATTAAACTGGATTAATCTTATCTTATTTTATCTTATCTCATCCTTCTTTTAATATCATTCTTCATACATGGGAGCAAAATTCACAATGGCAGCTTTAATGACGACGATAAATAGACAAAGAAGAATATTAATAACCATTCACAATGGGCATCCTATGGCTATCTTGACTTCCATTAAGAATAAGGATCAAGTGAATTTAATTTCTTCCAGCAACCTCATTCCCATTGTGTTTTGCCTTTTCCATCGGATCACAGATATTATTTCTCCTGAAGTTCTTGTTCTTCAACTTCCTAACCGATTCGTTATTTCCTCTCTCGATTAATTTCTTATATATAGGTTCAGATTTTCCATAAGGAAAATCGTGATAATCTTAATTAAGCTAGGGGATTTCATGGCAGAATGGCTGGAAATAATCTTGAGGAATATGAATGAGAACCAACCATTTTCGTGATTCAAAGATAACGAGAGACCCTAGTGCATTTCTTATTCTGCTGACGCAGGATACTGGTTATATCAGAGATAAAAGAATTATTACCCGTTTTTGTCATTAGACGACGTATTAATATTGACATACTTTGTCCATATGAAAATCAAATTATTACTCTAGACATGCCGAATATATAATACAACATACTCATTATAAAGTATAAATGGGAATCCATTGATTTCTTCTTTTTTGTGTGCCGTTTACACGGCGCTCACTATTGCTTTTACAATCTACCATTCACAGCTGTCGTATGCTAATCTGACAAACTATCCTTTGTGAAAAAAGAAAAGAAAAGGATATGAACTTATTAAATGATAGAGCGCTCATTGTTAGGTACAATGATTGTGTTATTAAAATAGTGTGTTTTATAACATTTATAATACTTACTACCATAAAACTCTGGGTTTTATTATGATACAATTCTGAAATGTAATATGAAGGGCATAGGCACGCTCTAAGTTACGGAGAAACATTGTTACAACAGCCAACTCAACCATTAGAGACAACTATCTCTAATCAAAGCCTTACCTAAAATTTAAGATTGTCTTCATAGTTATGACAATTCACTAGCAGCAGAGGGAAACATTTCCAGATTACCTCTGGGTGTTGATACATATTGACACATTTATAAAAAGGGCAGGCACAACCGATAACAAATGACACTAACACTTAGAGCATTATTTATTGAGTGACAATACGTTGTCAGTGGCATACTTACTTGAGAGTTAGTATGACCTACGATTTTAGTGTCCACAATGCTTAACAGAAACCTTCTGAGATTCCATATTTCATCAAATACAATTACATGTACTTATACCTAATTAAGTATCAGAACTTAGTAAGACAATCGAGGATCAGTGTCGTACTCTTACAGTATCTAACTGCAATAAACAACAGCAAGACGCCACAGCATTTGGCGCACTCTGCAGATAGCTCAAAGGTGATTTATCGTTGGGTTTATAATCATAATTCACTGGTTTAAATGCTGGGTTGCTTGATAACCTGTTATAGGCCATGTTGAGCTTTATGACACACTTAAAGATAATTCTTTTTGCCTTATGAAATAGGAAGGGAAGATTGTAAACATGGACTACACGCACAGACAAAGGCCTGAATACATGATTAATAAAACGTTCCTATCACACACCACTGTATAATGGGCAATATATTTTTTAATACATCCTCTTGCGGTCATTTCAGGCAGTGCTGAAACCCGTTCCATATAGTAAAGGACAATGAGTCAGTGATAATGTAAAGGAATGACTACTTTGAAAACTATCGACACAACTATATCAACATCTTTTCATAACGACAACAAGAAAAAAGAAATACTATAATGAAAACACAATGCCCACCTTTTGAATACATGTAGAATAACAGCTGAGACTGCTTCATTGAAATAAAGGGGCTTAACACAGGTCATAGACTATAATCAGAAAAGGCTTGTCTGACATGAATCGAGAAAACGAAGTGGGATGGAGAGAGAGAGAGAGAGAGAGAGAGAGAGAGAGAAAGAGAGAGAGAGAGTCGTGATTATTCTCACATAACGTTGTTACAGAGATGAGATCAAAATTTCTTTAAATGAGATTTGATTCCATTCATGCTCATTAATTCCTGCGTGGAATTTGCCAGTCCCCCACTATTTGATATTGTCTCTAGACTCTAATTTTTCCTAGCTTCCGCAATACCCTTTCACAATTCCACTATAATTATCAACTTTACGTTAAAAGTTCTTCTCATAAGGTACAAGTGGAGGACAAAATTACATACCGATAGTAAAAATCTATTTTGGATCAAAAGAAAGAGAAAGAAAGAATTTTCAACCATGCAGAATGATATAATAATGAGCAATTAAACAGACGCTTAAATTAAAGATTTTACAGAATATGGTGAAACTACAGGGAGTGCGATAGAGTATAGATGGCACAACATGGGATGGTAATAGATTGGACCTTGATTGTGATACAGTTGCGCAACATTGCTAGAACCTGTTTTTATATTTGATACATTACTCGCCTCTCGCTTTCAGCAAATCCAACGCCTCCTCACAGTAACCCTTACATTATTATACAAAAAGAAACCAAATTTGCCCTTGGAGGGTGAATATCGTACGACTGTACCCAAGATCATCAATAAGCACTTCATCTGGGACTAGTGGGAGAGTTTGAAAAACACATCAAGAAATCGTGTTTGTCCAGAGAAGAGTGCAGGACTCTTAACCCAGATCCAGACGTCGTCAAAAGTCGCCATTCTCCTGAGCCCAAGAGATATAAAATCCATTTATAAATTTAATGTGCCTGAAAATATCCATACAAAGAATGGTTGACGAGGGGTTCATAATGGGTCAAGTGTTGGCAAGTAAAAATTTCCGATGCATACATTACAGCTGGCCACAGACGCTGTAAGCTAAACGCCTCGAAGCAAGCACACGGCAAAAAGGGTCAACTGTGAGTAAAGACAAACGATATTACGTTAAAAGAAGAGAAAATGATTTGACTGAAAAAGGTCGACAGCTGGAACCTTCTTCATATTGATCAGACACGTACAGTTTATCAGCATGAGATAACATGAGAAAACTGATAAAGTTTATATTATTTATTTATTTATTCATTTATCTTTTATTTATTTTTTTTAAGTACATTCAATTTAATTTGTGTTTGTGCAGTCAGGTGATTTCTTTTGTTTTGTTTTATTTTTAAAAATATTTTGTTGTTACAGTTGAATTTTTGTCACCTTAAGGTAATTGGAAACAGAACAAATTTGCATTTATTATTATAGCCCTCTCGGCAGAAGGCCTGATCGGGAATCTGTCTGAAATGATATAACAGAAGCAAATTTAGAATGGAGTAAATTTCTCAGATTATTTCAGTCCAACAAAAAACAAAACAAAACTAAAACAAAACAAACAAAAACAAAAACAAAACAACAACAGCAACAAAGACTACGACGAGGAGGGCGACAACAAAACGAACAACAACATCAACAAAAACCACAAACACACACGTACACAAAGTAAACAGAAGAACCATAAATGGTAAGAGGCGTTACTGTTATTACTTGTTTTTAAAAAACCTTTACTCTGTGAACAGTTTTGAACTATATTAGAACCGTTTACTATAGTTTTCAACATATGGTAAAGAATCTGGAGTATTCGTAGACCGACCAGTGGAGAAGACTCCACCAATAGCGGGCACTCAGCTCAAGGTCTCTATTAATGATAATTATAATTACCAACGATGCATTGCCATTTTTGAGAATAAAAAGTTCTGTTTTTTTTTCTAAAAAATGCCTTAAAAAAGTAACAAACTTAGCACAGTCACCATCAAGTGAGGGGTCGCCGAGGCCATATGGTTAGGCTGCTGGGCGAAAAAACTCACGCCGTGGTCGTCGCGAGTTCGAATTTCGGATCCTACCATGAGACGATGGGAAGGACTCAAAGATTAGGACCTACATTTTTTCAGTGACTCAACAGTTTCCTGACTTCTTGGTAGGAAAGCCAAACGTCTAGCCTTCTCTGACAAGGCCGGCATCTATTTCGGAAGTCCCGTGTGTAAGATATGCACCTTAAAGAATCATTGGAGTTGTAAATCGGATGGGCCGCTGTCGGTGAAAATTTCCACGTTCCAAATTTCTATCAACAAAATTTCTCCTCATCAAAAACATGACAGGCGCTTAAAGGCAGGACAACCCTATTTTCTTGGGATTTAAAAGCTACATATGTAATTAACATTTATGAAAAAATAACCGCACCATCAAAATTCAAAATTCATGTTTTCGTTTGCAGTGTTGATTATTCTTCTGACTTCACCAAATGAAAAGTTTTACACTTCAGGCAAATTCATTGTTCTGCGATTAAGCTCAAACTGACAAACCAAAAGAATTATTATGTAAAAACTTTCAGGCAATAGAAATTATTCGATATATAATGATAATAATATGATGATGATAATCATGTATGATATATCAGTAAAACTATAAACCTGAATTTGTTCAAGGCCATTTTCTTCCCATATCCTGCCCATAAGACCGCGCCCGATTATCCTCTTTTCTAGCTTATTTATACTATGGAATAGGATACCTGGCACGGACATTGAGCCATAAAATCTATTTTGTGCACATGCATCGTTCTTGTAAACTGATATCAGTATTTTAATTGAACCTTGCTTTGAATCCAACCAGTCATGAATGCATCTTACTGACGCAACTCATAGTCACACGAGGCTTAAGGTAGTGCGTTTTGTGGTTACGACGTTATGCAAAGGTTGTATATTATCGTTCTCTGACGCCTTCCTCTCATAAACGTTGTGCTATGGTTAAACTGACAAGCTCATGTTGACTTACCGCCTTTCAATACCTTGATTTTATAACCCTAAAAGTTAATGTCCACGTTTGGCCGTCCTCCCCCTCCTCTTTTCATCTTTAACCCCTTCCTCCTCCACACCCCCACCACCATTATCGTACGGTTTTCTTTGCTATTTTCTGTAGCGCAGTCGCAATTATGTCGTGAAAAGACGTACTGTTGTGTTCAACAAAATCAACAACGGATTCGAAATGAAACTGTGTATAGAATGGATATATACCGAATTCGGTAGATGGTCAATTGTAAAGATCCAACAGCAAAGTACCCTGTTCGTGTGCAGCTTTAGGGTTGCTTAGAGTCAAATCTAATGTTGCGACTATGTTTTGTTCTGAGTTGTTTAAGTTGACTGTTGGACCCACATGATTTACATGTCAACAACATCACCTCGATCTCATGAGAGAAAAGCTTTCATATTAAACTATACAACATCATGAACTAGAACTTTCTGTTGTTTGAAACAGCCTCATTCTATTTAGGGCGACAGAAACAAGTTGAATATTATATTTGTAGAAATCAAGTAGCGAGAGGCGGAGATAATAACTTCACTTATAGGTGAATATGAAGAAAAGAGGCCAAAGATGTATATGTATGAGAGAAGAGAAGAGGTGGAGAAAAAAAAATTGAAGTTTATTGATGCAGTGGAAACAGTAAGCTTATCAGGGGGCGGACAAGGATGTACCTTTAGGAATGAGGATCAGCCATGAAATATCTAAACATTCCACTAAAAAGGGTATGCAGTGAAAGAGGGAGCAGTTGTGCAAGAAAAAGATATGTTTCTTCATCCTGTCTCTATCGCAGATTAGTTTACTAAACGCATCAGTGGGGAGTCAAGGGCGTGCAAAATGAAGACGACAAAAATAAAATAAAATAAAATAAAAAATATATATATATAAAATAAAATAAAAAATAACCAAAGTTGAACAAATGAATGAATGTTGAGTGAATCAAAGATGAAATTATGAGGGCATGAAATGAATGAAGGAATGAGATAATAATTTGAGAAGAAACACAATTTTCAGATAATATATCAAACTTAAAAAGAAAAGAAAATTTATTTTTTTTTAATTTAAGGCAAAAACAAAAAACAAGTATGTTTAAAAAGAAAAGAAAAGAAAGGAAGACTTAGAGAATTCTGATAAAACAACAACAACACTTTTTTTTTTTTTTTTTACATTTACTCACCTCTGCAGATTGTGTTTATTTAGTTATTTCCATAAGATAATTTGAATCCAACATAAAGCAAAATTCCGTACGTACAGAAACATTTGATGGCTCCAGCCTCGTTACCTGAGTTCTGCCTTCTGCCCAACGGCTGCTTAACTCAACACCTTTATGGAACCTATATAACTGTCCACGATCTAATGTCAGGCCTGAGAATTAACAGTTGCCGAAGGCATGACAAGAGCCAAGGTGCTAATCCTTTCTTTCCCCCTTTCACTGGTCCAGGGCCTCAGCGTATTCATTGAAGTGGAGCAAAAAAGGTTTAGGAAAATAGCTTGCCGGAGAAAACTTCTGTAATTTATTAGTTGTGATTCCAGCAATAAAATATGTCACTGTGTGATCGGACTGCACAGTTCTTCAAAAAGAAATAGGGCGTACTTACCGTGGAAAAAAAGTGATCTCATTACGTAAAAGGGTACAAGAATGTTCATCTTTCACAATCTTTCAGCGGAAATGTTTAATATATTATTATGCTGCAATGTGGTAGAATTGATCGATTTCTTTTTGTGCATTTGGGGCTCTTTGTGCGATTTTGAGACATCCTTTCGTTGATCGAGTCTTATATTGGGTGCTATGAAAGATTAAAAAAAAATGCTTGTTCTTTACAAGAACACTTCCATATGCGGTTATTGGATCGTATAATTATAATGATCCTCCTTTCTCCTACGCTATAGAAAACGGAAACATAGTAAACAATACTGAATGTTGCTCACGTTTAGGAAGAATAGCCAATGTCACCATAAGAAGCTAAAGATTTTTAATTCCAATCCCTTTCATTTTACTTTGGCTTCAATCATCAAAAATGTATGTTTCTCGAAGCACCAACAGGATAAAGTGTAGGGAAAAAAAAAACAAATCGGCGAGTGAAAGAAATCGAACATTAAATCACCGATTGATAAAACACGTCACTACCTTCATTGAGATTGTTTCTTTCAATGTTAAAGACCTTTTCATAAACGTATTTTTCAAACTGTCTTTATCGATTGTCATTCTGATACACATTTACAGCTAAAATTCTGAATATTCCCATAGATTCTAAATCTACAAGGACTTTCCCTTGACTCAAGAGATATTTACAATTCTATTCGTGGTTTCAATTTAAAAGAAATAAAAAGGTCGCCGAATAAAAGACTGGAGCCACAATCTACACGTTAAAGTAATACAAGCATAGTCCCTTCGTTTTTCACTCTTTCTGCTGTTCCTGAAGAAGAAAAAAAGAAAACGTATATATGGGTCTCAAACCAATATTCCAAGTTCAAAAAAAATATTTATCATAGGGGGGGAAAAGGGTTACGTATGTGAACCGACGGCACCACGGACTCAAAGAAAACTGTGAAGTGAATTTCAATCCGCATTGATCGCTAGATCGATTTCATAATGTACATTTTGTTCTCCTCTGAAGGAGAGAAAGAAAAAAAAAATACGTTAAGGCTAAATACTCTTCGATAACTCGCAACTTTTGTTTCATTTTGTCCTGAATGAAAGAAACATTTTTGTATAATCCTCTGGCCATTGGCGAGATGGAATAGGATTCCCTAATATATTTTATTATTTCGTGTGATCCCTCACATACTGATTACACTGACAGCAACAAGAGTGGATTCTGTATTGCTGTCAGTTTTTTGTCAAAAACAGTTTGTTTATATCATTACATTTACGCTGTTTGCGAGCAGCCAGATTTCTGTGCGATTCACTGGAGGAGTTAAAAGGATCTTTACGAAAATGAATGCACTTTCGTTGGCTGTATTGATTTTCCTTCCTAAACCACTTAAGAAATGAACAAATCGCTGACATTGAATGCGTGCTTCTTTTTATGTACCAAACGGTCTCCGAATCTATTTCGGAACTAAGATGAAGCGAAAGAAGAACTACATATTAACATACACATTGGACCGTGTCTCACAGTTTCTAATACCTAACATAATGGTATTTATATTGTTGTTTACCCAAGAGCACATTTTACCAATAATTTAGGAGGCTTTATCAACATTAGTGCAACTCTGCCAGGCACCAGGCCATTCTCAAGACACATTTCCAACACTGATGAATCCTATGTCATGGCAAAAGAATTGTGGAATTCCTTTGGGAAATTCACGATATCAGATCGTATAGAGTGCCTGAAAGATAACATGTTACAGAAAAACAACTCCCCAAAGATGTCAGGAAATCACTGTGTTTTGGAAACAACAACGCTCTGCATTATTGTTTCAAGACAGCTCCAGAGAACAACTGATCTGACTTATCAACACATTCAAAGGACGACTTATTGACCTACCTTTAGGAATAAACTTGTGAAAGAAACAACAACAAAATATACACATACACGGACTTGTAACATATTATACAGCTGATAAGAAAGAGACACCTCCTTCGACTGCTGCCCTGACCCACAGATCCTTCTCAGAAGTGACAGATAATTCAACACTGCTGAAGTCCCACGTTATCTGTTGTTATAATATACAGGCATGTCCCCTGCCTACTTATGATTTGCACGTGTCTGACGGCAACACAAAAACAAACACACCAATGCATACACACCTGGTGCCTCGCCCACGTAAGGAAGAAAAGAAAGAATAGAGAAAAAGAGGAACAAACAATCGCTGCCATTCATACTGAGAGCATAACTGGATTTCTTCGTTCCACTCGAGGAACGCTGATTGATCTCAACAAGTACAGCGGTCAAGTCAAAAACTGATCCCACTTTTTGTTACACCTTTGCAAATGCCAGCTGTACAAGACGAATCGAGAATGATAAGGAGGTTAAAAAAAAAAATCAACAGATGGGAATAAAAATTTAGTACCAACGAAAATTACAATTTGACCTAGCAGAATGTTCAAACTGCTCTCAAAGTGTCAAGTACTTTGAAAGTACATGTAAGGAAATTTGTGAATTTCTGTCTCGTTTATGTGTCAAAGAACTGTAAACTTACATCCTGTTTACGATGTAGCACAGCAGTCTAGGTCTTAACAGCACTTGCAGATATCCCAGGTTGAAAAATAACGTTGAGCGTATGATGAGTGACTAGAGCTACGGAACCTTCACAGGGCAGAGCTTTGGGCCAGATTATCTTGTCGACCACTGCTTCCCACTAAAGCTTGGCTGTCATCTTAACCACTAAAAAGCGAGGGCGGCCCAAAGCTGGGGTGCTATTTGCGCCATGGAAGGAGCCTGACTGATAACATACATGCACAACTTTCTGCAGATGGAAGAGTAATCTTGTAAGTTAGGAAATATATTACTCTGATATTTTTTTCTTCTGTTGCTGATTGCATCTTGTCTGTGTGTGTGTTTGCTTGTCTTTTTTTCTCTTCATCTTTCACTCTCTCTATTTTTCTTCATCCCTTCCATAGCATCTCTATTCCACTGTCTCCTAAGTATGAGAATTTATCCATGGCATCTATCACTCTTTGAGTCACAAACAAGATTTGATACGTCACTGTAAAGTAAGCTCACTGGGATCTGATATATGAAATTAAATGTGTATCGAGTTTTCTACCAAAAAATATGTATGAATACCAACAGACCCATTTCTTTTCACCATATAATGATGATAAACATTATTTGTGCTTAGCACCAGCATACGAAATACCTACAAAGTTGTATTCAGTGTTCTAAAATTCTTATTGCTCTGTCAGTGGGCTGAATGCTACAGACTTCGTGACACAAAATAACAACGTGAATCATTGACTGTGTGTGGAGAAAACTAAAACCGTATATTTCTGTAAGGAAAGAAAAACATTTAAACATGTGATAGGAAGTCCAGCAAGCATTCACAGCTTCTCTGCTTCAAAATTGACAATTTCGCGATATGAATCTGTCGCTTACCGACTTCCAGGTAAGGTTGATATCTACAAAACCTTTCAAATAGCAGCATTAATTTGACATAATAATTATGCTTATAGATATTTATATGGGCTCTATTTTGTTTTTGTTATTTTTTTTTAGATGTATTTGCTTTCATAAAGAATGACTGGGATAGTAACAGTTACTGTAGTTGATTATTTGCTGCCATTCCTACAAAATGAACGTAAATTCTTTCAATATAATGATATAGAGATAAAGTCATCTTTTTATTTCTCATTCAATCATTTTTTTTTTGGAGTGGTAGGAGATGGGGACTCGAAACACTAGGTTTTGAATTATTTCTGAACAAAAATGGTTATTTAGTTGAATAAGCTATTGCCCATCTGTGTAAAGTCTGTTCATCAGATTTACGAGAGAGAGAAAGAAACAATAAACAGCACAATCACATTATTAACATTTTTATCTTGCGCTCTGAGGACATTACGATAGAAGACAAAAACTGCGGTAACATGAAACAGCAACACTATACCCCTTCCCCCCCGAAAAAACAACAAAAAACCAGAGAGTTCAACGACATTGTACACCTTGAGTGGTCCTTCAAATATCATTTTCAAGACAGCTGACCAAGGAATCTCCAGCAGCAATAGAATTTTCAGTTAGAAAATCTTACACAACGATCTCCACTGAGATTACAATATTCATCAAATCCTTATCAAAAAGTGAGATGACATAATTCGACTCTCAACATTTCATGAACATTACTGGAGAGAAAACGATGTAAAGACCGTTTGTTATTGTTATTGTTCTGCAAATTAGGGAGGCTTTCACATGATGTTGATTGACATTCATCAGTCTAATAATCCATTCAATAATGTGCAAGTCAATAAGCCAGTGAAAACTTATAAAAAATGACCAACAAATATGTAGTTCATGACACGGTCTGAAAAACAGACTCACCGGGTATTCCATAAGTCCTTTACCAAAAGTTCACTGTGTTCGAAGCTATATTATGTTATAGGTGCGTAAGCGTGTATTATATTATAGCTCCGAAAGCGTGTTACACGGCGCGGTCAGCTGGCATTTTAGCCAGCCTTTCCTTCCTGACTTCTACTCTGTAAGAAAGTAGATTACATATTACATGTATATGTAGAACAAAAACTTTTTTCCTCTGTCCCAGCCCAGTGACCAATTATGTCCATGCCTCGTTAAGCCACTTGACCGGCCACCCGAGCCGTGGGACTTCCCTGCCTGGGACAGCTTGACTCCACCACACCACGCTCGCACCCCAGACGTCCCAACACAACCAGAGCTTCATCCACACACCGCTTCTGCCTTATCTCCAGCACTAAAGTGTGTCACAGTGCCTGATAAGACAGACGGGTTACTGTTTAATAATCAAACGGCGATAGCTCTCTCCTCTCCTTTTCTCTCCTCCCTTAGATTTCTCTTTAGTTCACTGAAGGAGACAGCGAAACTGAATAATACTAAAATCTTTACGGAAGATTCTCGCAGATTGGCTCCCGAACAGCTGACCGACTGCTCCAGTACGTAATCATACCAGAGTGTCACTCTATCGAGGTGAACATATTGACCCAGCTGCTCCTAGAGGTCATTGTCCCCGCCCACTTCGCGTAATGAACTTTTCTGGGACTGGACGGGCCGACCATAGCTTGAGTACTCAGTGTGGTCATCTTGCATCAATCTTCGGTCATATCCATAAACTTCAATCGCGTCCCACAAATAAAAATTTCATCTTGACTGTCCACTACAATAAATACCAACCGGTATTTGTTCTTCATTTCTTGGTTCATTTCGACCCAGTTATTGGCGTTTTCTTCCGCGAGATATTCGAACAAACATAGAAATTGATCAAGCATCTACAAGTCACGGTTATAAACATTATAGAAAGAGATGTTATAGAAAGAGATATTATTATCTTAATAGATATAAATATACTAATATCAACTAGGCATAAGAACAGCTCTGAATAACTTGTTTGTTGAGATATTCCTGTCCATCAGTAATTTCATGTTCCTGTATATCAGCAGTTTTCACAAATTACTTCTTTAGCCCTTGCGTGCAACTTGTTACATGTTTAACAGAACGTTTTTATAGTTGGTCATTATTATTATAAGGCGGGCATACTCTGATTTAGTCTAATGACTCAGCCTCTGTTCAGCGTCCAAACATCATGGCCTTACATTTCAACGAATGCCTCTCTAACAGAGGCTGATCTCACTTCTCCGTCATCAAAATATCTCAAGTTTCTTCTGCACTCACTGAAACAAACTTGTCGAAGAGCTATTGTTGCAATATAATAATAATTCAGATCCTATTTCCATCTCTTGAGATTTATATGCTATATCAAGCTATGTCCATGGTGGAGTATTTAGTTTTCAGCATATTATGTATTGAAATATTGTACTGAGAGTGTCATTTTCGCCTTGAGCTAAAAATAGCATAATATTTCACTATGACAAGATTGAAAATTTTGGAAGCTGCTTGCAAAACCTGATCAACAGCAATACTCAGCAAAAAAAGAAAACACGAAAACCACCACCCAGACAGAAGAATGGGAACATAAATAGTATTATGTTACAGTTTAAAAAATTGCGATCTGTCTCTGAGAGCTGTTCAATCACTGAACCTGATCAGCACTCAATTGAAGATCGGCTCAAATTAAAGATAACAATGTTTGTCAACCACAGTGAGAATGCACCTGCATTTCTTTGGATCCGTGGTTACTTCGGTACTCAGGAAACTCTACGATGTGTGGACCGGATGGCTGGAGGAGATGTGTAAGGAGAATGGAGGAATGTGGGAGTGAGTGGAAGAGAGATAAGGAGACAGATGGACGAAAGACTGTACTACTTTGAAGGGCTTTGGTCTATATAGTCGTATGCAAAGCGACAGGGTGCGAAAAAGAGAGAGAGAGAGAGAGAGAGAGAGAGAGAGAGAGAGAGAGAGAGAGCGAGCGAGAGAGAGAGAGAAATAGAAAGAGAGAGTGAGTGGGACAGAAAATAGGTAGAGAGATAGAAAAGGGTGGAAATGGAAAAAGGAAACACTGAGAAAACAGCATACACGGGAAAGAAGAGAGAGAGAGACAGAGAGAGAGAGAGAGAGAGAAAGAGAGCGAGACAGAGGCAGACACATAGACAGAGACACAGAGAAAGGATGATAGATGAGGAGGAGACAGTTGATTACTTTATGGGCTACTTTATATTACTTTATGGGCTGTAAAGGTGTGACGGAAACCTGAGACATGAAAAAAAAACAAGACGATATGAATTACAAAGCATTGTTTTTAATATACATTATAAGTATTATAGGTATATATTTATTTATTCTATTTTCTGACGGGGCATCAATCGTTTTTGATCTCATAAATACAGGTATACTTGTTAACTCTATTAATTTTTTTCCCTGTTATTATTCCAGATTACTATTCGTCTCATCGGATTTTCACTTGCAACTCTCTATCAATCTGTTGTACCAAGTACAAGGTAATGGCTCTGTGGGATTATGGAAGAGAAAAGAAAATTAAAAAATCTAAGAGATCTCCCTATATCCCCTGTCTCTCTTTCTCTTGCAATGTACAACTCTGTCATATAAGACTTCTCTCTACTCGCAATCACTAATGACGTCTGATCGGTCAATATTTCCTAACTCTACCAGAGACTCACACCCCCAAGTCCCACGCCATAGGGCGAAGCTAAGTCAGTCAATGGGGATACACAAATTGCCTTATTATTCCATTACAGAATCATAGCTCGAGAAGACGCCCTATGCACTTAGGCGTCTCCCTTAACGTTACCACCAGTAATACACTGAAGAGTATAACAATGTTAGTATTATCCAGTCAGATATCTGTGAAGTGCACAAGTAAACTCAATTTACTAGAGAAGGAACAGATCTTAGTAGGTATGTGTCATAACAGATTGGCAGTCGAAGTCTGGCCAGAAGGTTTTACAATAATTTCCTGATGATATTTTGAAAAATAGGAAACGTGAAAAATATTAGCATTTTTCAATGCATCACAATGCTACGTGATGAAAAAGTATTCATATTGTCGGCAGTTACAAATAAAGATACTCTAAAATAAGTAGTGAAAATTATTGAATTTTTACTATCATGTTTTTACTGTTTGAATATTCGATACGATCTTTAAAGCTTATCTAAAACAAATATAACGCCACTGATAAAACTCAAAAACATTTATGACACTGATGCTTCAAAGTTCAAAGTCTAAACATTAAAAATCTCAAGTCTAAGAATTACAGAACTGTACAAGAATACATCAAATGTTCTCTGCTCAAGCACTTCAATTATTTGATATAATCGCATTCAGGGTGCTATCAAAAGTATATTGAGTGTAATCTACAAAAGAGTCTTATGTAAACCAAATGATTTTGAATCAGTCGCTTTTATCTCTTCCGACAAAATTCTAATCATATAAGTTTGGCAAATAATCCCACTGAACGCCTTATCTTTTTCTCTGACTGAATTTACGTTTCGCTCTGGAAGAAGACGAAAGTGTTTGAAAACCACTGAAAAGAAAAGAACTTAAAACTGCAGGAGTATTTTGTAATCCACGAGGGCATTATCTGAGAAAGATGATAATCCTATCAATAACCACTACTCTGAATTCCGTTTCGGCAGTTTTATTGATTTAGGTTTTCTATAAAAGATCTCCCAAGATGACTCAGAATAGCGGACGAGCTATTATATGATTCATAGAATTCAGACAAGTTCTGCTCTTTGTTCACATATATAGAACCGATTAATTATGAATGAGAGTTAGCAGATATCTACAATGGGTATGTACAGTTCTGAAAGAGCAACATCAACAACAACAATGGCAGAAGTAACAACGACAAAAAACAACAACAACAATATCAACAATGGCAGTGACAAGAACAAGAGCAATAATTACAATAAGAGCAGCATAAACAGCACTGACAGAAATACCAACAATACTAAAAACAGTCAAAATATTAAGTGACTTTCATCCCGGCAACATGCAGGATGCTGTCTCCTGATAATGTGTTATGGGGAGCGATTGATAGAGCTTTTTCTTCTGCTGCCACTCCCTCAGATCATCAGTGGAGAACCATTCAGACCCACAATCGTGATTAATCTCACCTTGAATCAAATCCAAATGTAATAGTGCAGATCTGCCATCCCATTATCTTTGATTAAATTTTATGTGCTGATTTCTGTATTATCTCATTTATCTAAAGCCGCTCTGATGTTAAACTGTTTTGTAATCCGTGAGGGGATTAGTTAGCTATAAAAGTGAAATTAAGTAATTTTTCCCACATATTTCACCTTCATTTAGAATAGATTGTAGAAATAATGACTTACACAAATGTCAAAGCAAGAGGTGTAACATTTGTTAATAATATTATGCCCAAAATGTAATGGATTATCCGTGTTAGATTTATCTTTCTGCTTATTTTTATATTCGAATCACATGCAAATCCACAACACGTTCCAGTTTCTTGTCTATTTGAGGAATCTGATTCTGCCTTTACAGTTTCTAGCCATAATTGTGTAACATGCTCCTCTCTAGTCAAAGCAGTCCTCTATCCACATGTATAGAGCGAAAATCAAAGGCCTCTTTTTCGGTGTGAAAATTATCTATCATTCTTGTGCGCTTTCATCATCTTGTATTCTTGTTCTTCCGAACTCATATAATGATGTTGGTCTCTTTCGACTCTTGACTAAAACTAGAAATAACATTCTTTTTTTCTTGCCATATCATGATCATTCCTTCAAGAAATGTTGGTGTTTTGATCGAACTCCGAAACATAGCTACTCACAACTATCAGCCTCCGTCGAACTCACAAAACGTTATCTAGGTTCTTTGTGAAAAGGGAGCACATTGAACGAGAATTTAGGGTTACACACATTAAATTTGTGGCAACTGTGGCAAATAATATGGGCAATGAAAGAGTTTTTCTGACAATTTTTATATGTTTAAGTTCAGGCCCATATTAGCAAGAATTTGTCATTATGACTAAGTTACTTTCTTTGCACTGTATATTTCTTAAAAAAAAAAAAGAAAAGAATTAATTGATCAATAAACTAATAATTATTGTGCCCTGAAGTAAGCATTACACTGACGCCAAAGGTAACTAGTTATGATGGATGGACATTCTAATGATATGATAAACTCATTTTCCCTCCATGTGCTGTCCATGGCTATTTCTCCGAAGACAATGGTATCTATATAAAGATGCTTGTCGAACTAAAAGTGTTAAGGTAAGAATAAACGCTTTCGGTCATTTAGAGTCAATCTATCATTCATTTCAACAACATTAGATGACCTGATCAGAACTGATCAGACTAGATTGGTAATAATAATTAAGTGAGTTGGCTGGGCCAAATTTTGGGACTACATTGTATCTGCAAGAATACGTAGTGTCCTCTCAATAATGATTATACCTGATCTACATCACATGCAATTCATGCCAGAATGAATTACCAGTGGACACTTACATATTTTCTATCGATGGTAAGAAACACAATTATTACATTTCTTCTTTTTTCTGTTCGTATTTGTTTGTTTGTTTACGTCTGGAAATAGTCCCATGTTAAAAAATGAAGGCAAATATTTGTGCTTAGATGACATGAAACATGGAGAAAGTGCATCGGTCAAAGTAATTTATGGATCTATCTATTTATTTATGGGTCTAATCACTCTTTCAGTTTAGTTATGTTCGTTTGATCTTTACCACATTCAATAAATTTTCTGAGTTTATTTTTGCTTTTTAGAGATGGTCCTGGCGCATGACAGGGAAGAGTACTATTCAACATAGTTGCCATCAATGGATGTTTTAGAACAATGGCACATATCACTGTAAGTATCAGGTTGATATCTTGAGAGAGTATTAAACTGTTGATGGAAATGACTGTGGGTGCTCTTCTAACAATCTTCCTGGCAAAACAACAATCCACAAGACGATCTATAATACTTAGAGCATTCCCACCACCTTTGACGCTGAATGTGTGCCATTTGTACTTGTCAACGCCTGTACTAACGAGCTGCTACTCAGAAATGTAAAGCGTCCTCTGCAAGTCTTCAGTGTGGAGTTACTGTTGAATGATGTTAAAGTTGTTGGTACAGCAGTAAACTACTCGACCCTCTCAGGAAGCCTATGTAAACTATGAGTGAACGTGCGAACCACCCGATTTGGTTCTTTATTGATTAAAGATGATTCACATGGTGTAAGGATATGTCAGACAAGTTGTGCATAAATTTCAAACCATTGTCCATTGTAACATCAGTCTATTGACATGGTTTAAGATTTTCACACACATATGAAGATTTGCCTTTCAGGAATATAGAGCCTTCTATATGAAAATAATATTTTTTTGTGCATAACAGTTACATTGAATTCTCGCTAGCTAGTAAAACAGTCTAACATGATTAACATTATACTTTTCTTCAAGCCTGATGTTATTTTTGACAGCCGCAGATTTCAAGAATGTAACTAGAGGATTACCAAATGAGAAAAAAATAACCTAAAATGACTGTTTTTAATCATCAAAATTAATTTACTGTTTTCAAATAAAAGTCATTTAATTTGAAAAATAACGCACTCTCTGGTGCACCGTTTTCCATTTAAGACGATTCAATACTCTTATTATCTCAAGCTACAATCTCCGTTTAATTGTTGTTACTCTTTCATTTTTCATCCTCTTTTGCACGTACCTGATGTACGAGTAACATAACTACGCAACAAGTGTCTCCCATGTGAGAACCGAGATATTTGTACACAAAACCTGCATGTCATTTGTGCAGTGAGCCTTTCATTGTTAAGAACAAGTGACGACTGCAGGCAAACGGACTCGAGTATTTTTTGTTGTCATTTTTTTTTTTTTTTAACCTCGAAGATACTCTTGACGTTCACGATACCTGGGACAGACATAGAACAATGGTGCAAAACTAAGAACGCTCGAAGACGACATCCTTCAAATACGAAACAAAAGCACACCCTTCGGACAAATTTGATTACCGCAATCCAATAACTTTTGTTTTATTTTCTGGCAGGATGCGCTGAGAACTGTGGTTTAGGAGAACAAGCATCGTGTTAGAGTGAAGACTGGAGTGGAACTTGATATTCCTAATTATGATCGTTTTGTTCGGTAATGATAAGATTTTAATAAAGATATTCCTACTACAACTAATATTATAAAAATTATGGTTTGTAAAAAGAAATTATGAAATGTTACATCAAAATGGCTTTCAGTAATATGCTGATGGAATGTGTCTCGTATAAGAGCAAAGGACTCAAAGGCTATTTCGTGAATGTCCCAAGCATGCTGTACTTTGAAATGTTTGTTCAGTGATCTAATCTTTTTCTTCCATTTTCTTCCTCTTATTCAAGTTTAGGGCATTTGTAAACCCAGTTCAATCTCCGATCCGATGTAAATTAGTGTCTGTGATTCTCTCATATCTAAGGTTCCGGGAGATAGATAAGTAAAGAGGTATCCAGAAGATGCCTTTTGTTACTTTCAGTTTCAGGATTTCTTTCCTGAAATGATCATAAAGCGGCGTGCTTTTCTTCTACCGATTTCAATCTAGGACGTACAGAATTTATCCTCTGGCATTCCATTATCAAATATTTTAACAAAATTCTTTTCAGGCTCTTGGCAGCATTCTAAACTTGACATCGGCAAATGAAGCAACCAATATAAAAGAAAACACAGAAATGTTTTCGTTATGAGAGAGGAACATTAAAACTTGGCTATTTCAGGGAATTAACTGATTTACTGTTAAACAGAACACCGAACAATGACATAGCGTAAAGCATGGTTCACCTTCCGTCACATATCTATAACTTTTATTACCACATGTACACACTAGATTTTTTATTATATGAACGTTAATAGTAATTAGTTGTAGGGATTGGGGCTGAGTTAGTAAGACCTGAATCAGTGATTTATATTCTAATGCTGGTTTACGCTGAAATTGCTCATCGCTATGAGCGGTTGCTAGAAATGAATGAGTTAAGGAGCAGAGTTATTTTTGTTGTCCGAGAATGCCAGAGAACGGTTTGTGAAGGTATTTTTAGCCACCTACAAGTTTTGCTCTCACCACAAGGGGAAAAATTATAGTTCTCGATATCTTTGGTATGTACAATTTGTTGCACATGTTTGTCTTTACAAAACGGGTTTTCGACGGCGAACCTGGGCTGAGCATATAGCAATGAAGCATAACAAACAAATCTTGATTATGTATGTACTCGACGGCTTAAATCCATATGCCAATCAATACTACATCTTTTGATCTCTCAGCATAATAATGCTGGCTGCTTTTGTTTACGCACCAGCAGTATTTTCTATCTATCTATCTATCTATCTATCTATCTATCTATCTATCTATCTATCTATCTATCTATCTATCTATCTAT
>JBCEWB010442107.1:0-19999 GCA_039654565.1 Peronia peronii | reverse complement strand
GGAGCCGAGTGGGCAGAGTTAATTATGCATAAGAGCGAGCAGATGGCTCAGCCGGTGATATGGTTGGAATTGGACGTTTACATACGTCTTTTAGCACATGAGATAGGTCTTCAAATAACGTACTTATACGTCCTATAGCAGTGAAGTGGTTAAGGGGGTAAGTGGGTGAAAATTTCAGATTTGTTATTTCACCAGACTAAGAAGAGAAACTTTGACAGGTTGTTGTGTATGACTGGGAAATGTGTTTTTCACTTTCAAATTTTTTTTTAAAATGATGGTTTCCGTGGAAACGGTGGTCATCTAGAAAATAAACACTAATCATAGAGTCTTAAAATTTTTTTTTTTTTTTTGACAACTACTTGCATTCTCTAGTCCAGCGAGCAAGTTCCCCGTGATGAGAAGAACAACGGCCGACTCCCCGGGGTTTTCCTGGGATAACGTCCACATGTGAACTGTGGTGCGGCTGGAGAATTCCCCACATCAAAGACGCTCGCCAACACTACATTTCCTACCTCACTTACACGAATTTGCATGACACTTTCGCAGCGGGGAGGGTGATGTGAGTACGAAACATCCATGCTAGACGGGGAAGATCGTGGATGAGGTGTGAAAAGGAGGAGGAAACAATGACCGATCGGCCTCTGATCATATAGTCTGAGGGAGTCCTGTTTAGTAAATCAGTTTGACAATTCAAGTTAACCTATGGTCGTGCTGTCGTGTGATGGGAGGAGCATAAATGTGTTGAGATGAAGCGCCGCGCAAGCTGAGATTAATTACATCGACTCAAGCATTGCATTTTCCTTTGATCTTATAAGGACCGGGACAGGAGAAAAAAATTGACTCATTAGTGAATACGGATGAGTTGACGTCGATTCATCAGTATGATTTTTAGGACAGTAAAGAAGTGCCGGGATCGTTCCAAGAAAAAAGATCGACTCATTTGAAAGTCAGTTCTTGAGGGTTCGACTCTGGTGTAGTCGACTGTAATTGGTTGATTGAATGGCCTAATTACATCATCATTCTTGTCTTCTCATGTCAGGTATGTTGACCGACTGCGAGACTCGTTACGACAGAAGCTGGCGTTGGCTGACAAGATGGGACTGAGTGAGAAAGAGATGGCCGGCACGCGGCAGGAAGCAGCGGAGGAGGAGAGGGAACTGGAGCCACAACTGGACATTCTGAGAAAGCAGACCAAGGTCCTCAAGAAACAGGTCAGTTGGTCAGTCTGTCAGCACATTGGCTAACTGTGAGTGAATGGTCAGTCTGGACATTGGCTAATTGTGAGTGACTGGTCAGTCTGGACATTGGCTAAGCATAGGCCTAATGAATGCTTGGTCAGTCTGGACATTGGTTAATTGTGAGTGGATGGTCAATCTGGACATTGGCTAATTGTGAGTGAATGGTCAGTCTGGATATTGGCTAATTGTGAGTGAATGGTCAGTCTGGACATTGGCTATGCATAATGAATGCTTGGTCATTCTGGACATTGGCTATGCACGATGAATGGTCAGTCTGTCTGAATATTGGCTAATCATGAGTAAATACTTAGTCTGCCTGGGCACCGGCTAATCATAAATGAATGGTTAGTCTGTTTAGATGTTGGCTAATCATGAATCAGTGTTGTCGGTCCATCTGGACATTGGCTTATTGTGAGTGAATGGTTAGTCTTCTGGTCATTGGATAGTCCTGAGTGGATAGTCAATTCAAGGGGGATATCCTGCTTGAAAAGGGAAATAGACTTTTTAGCTTTTATCAGTTTTTCTGCTCGGCACATCATTTTTTTCTATCCTCAGATATCTCTTTTTCTTTTTTTTTTAAATTTTTAAAATCTTACTTTTCCATCAATGGATCCAGCAGTACCATGTAAGGTATTGTACATACATGTAGTCTAAGTAAATATTGCTATTCTATATTCATTAACGCTTGAATATCAGAGGCAACCAAACTGAACTGTTGATTAGGGAGTTTAGCAAGTAGAGACTAGTAAGTACTACATGTTAATCTTCACAATTTAGATGTGATGATTCTTGTTTTATCAGTGTCGATGTAGTGATGATTTGTCCATGTTATTTTTTTCACCTCTTGTTGTTGTTGTCTTATCCCCAGCTTGAGGAGGAAATCTCCAAGAAGTACAATGACAGGAAGGTCAACATTATTGGAGAAATCAACACTTTGTGAGGCGTGGAAGGACCAGCTCATTTGACCCAGCCATCCTGCAGTCTAATGCATTCCCAAGCATGCAGACATACAGTACAGTGACATTTTGTTGCAAAAGAATTTGTTTTCTTTTCTTTTTTTTTTTGTGTTTTTCTTGTGTTTTAGTTCTTGTTTATTTTATTTTTAAATCCTTTGTAGAAAAAAAAAAATTGAAAAAATGTCAAATTGTAAATTTATATTAATTTACTTATCTGTAGGTTTTGGGGGGAAACTGGTGTTTGGCACATGTTTCAAAGTATCATTGTATGTTTTTTTCCTCTCACTTGGCAAACTGTATCTTGGTTTTAAAGCCAAGTTGATTCACAGATTTGTGTCAAAACTTCATTGCCTGAACTGAAATCAAATCAGAACAGGAGCAATTCAGTCGCTGTTTATGATTATATTGTCCATATCCGTTATGTTCTGACATGAAATTTTTGCATGTTCATCCTTTTCTAGAGTTCTATGATTCTGGTCATAAATGTGGATCTTCTAAACCAAAGCAGAAGTGTGGCAATACCATAAGCAGTTTTATGGACCTGGATTTTTGATAAAGCTAGAAAAAAGGCCTCTAGATAGACTGGAATGATGAAGATTTTGAAAATTGTTAAGACGAAGCAAGGAAAATATAAGGAGACTGATGAAATAGAAAATATCCTCGAGTGGTAAGAAGGACGTGCCAGTATGGTAGAATTATCTGTCAGGATAAAGAGAATATTTGAAAACAGATCTATTTTGATGGTACATGTATTTGGTCTTCTCTGGGTTGGGATTTGACGACGCATCATCACGAGCAAGGCTGTATAGTGCCTAGCATGGTGGAATATGTTTATAGGTTAGACAGGCATATCAAGAGACGTATATGAATTGGATGATGAAAGAAGGTAAAAGGAAAAACTATCAGCACGATATGTGTCAACATGCGATGTGGCTTTGCTGCAGGTTCACAGTTTTCTTAACACACTTTCACTTTGATGATTTAAATTTTAGAAAAGAGACCTATTTCGTGTCAGAAGCTCAGGGTAATTGTGGAAAATGGCAGCAAAAATGTTTATTTTAATTTGCTATTCTTCACTGGCCTTCTAGGGCTGTTGTTTTGTTTTGTCGTTCTTAGAGGTTTGTTGTATTTTTCTTCCCTTCACTTGAGGAAATGATATGTCATTCTTTATATGGGAAAAAGGGAGATGAGGGGGAGGGGGTGGGGAGAGAGAAATCATCTACATAAAGATAATATACCATCTCAAGCACTGATGACCACAAGAATGTTCATCTGTTGCAAGCTGAGAGCAGTGTTTTCTTGGCTAGTTTCAAACTGCAGACAGATTTATTATCAGCAATGTGCGTGACTCAATGGTATACATTTATATCTATTGTAAAATGTGCAGAGGCTTTCTTTTTTTTTTTTTTCCATTTATGATTATTCATCTTACAGAATCATAATCTTTTTTCCAATTTCACAATGCCTATCCGAGATATTGAATCACAAATATCATATTTAGGGCAAGGACAGATTCAGATTTAAACCTATAAACCTTGTGCCTTTGAGAAGGTTCAATTCCTGTGCATGAAAAATCTGACTGTTGTTTTCCTTGATTTTTAAATCTAATGTTAATATAAATTTTGTTTGCATGGCCATTAATTATCTTTTTTTTTTTAAGCAAAATATTTCACAACTTTTGTCTAGAAAAGATTGTACAGTTTAAATATATGGTAAAACAAATATTTGACAGCAGTGTCTGTTTGTAGTCTGTTCCTAATAAAACTACATTAAGGATAATTTGCTGAATGAAATTGAACCTTTCTTATTCTCTCTGTTGCCACAAGATTGGTTTCTCAGTTATAACATGGTTCTTAAAAGAAATTTAGATTGTATTGTACATGAATCGAAGAAAAAATTGTGTTGTTCATATTATGTATTTATGTTGTTCTGTATTGGGGAATGGACAAAATTTATCTGTCAACTTGAGAATAAATCTAAATAATTCTCTTCTACAATGATATATGAGGTTGCAGTTTTATTTGTATGTCCTGTTTACATAGAGAATTTGAAAATAGTTTGCTGAAGTGTGCAATGTTAATTTTTAAAAGGAGAGTGTTGGAGGAGGTTGGTAGCTTCAGCTTCACAGAGCATTCCAACAATATTGACAGGAGTCAAAAGATTTGATGGTGGAGAAGATGAATTGCAAATATGCCCTGTGAAAATGACAACACGTATTGGAGCTTTAGATAATGTACAATTAGCAGTGACACAAAATGTAGAAAATCTAAAGGTCCCCCTTACACATCATACGTACCAGCGGATGGAAGCCAGGCACGGTGCTTCAACTTAGGCCCCGGCCTGCTAGTTTTTTTTGCACCCATATGACAGACCTGAGCACATCATTTTGTTCCCACCATTTACACTGTACACCATCCATGCTCTGGCTAGTCACACTGAGTTGTTCCTTTTTCTGTGTTCACTGCTGATCCGAAAATGTTTTCAGATGTCAAAATGGCAACATTTCGTCACCTCAGTTTACAGTTGTGCCATCTTCTCTTTTTGTAATTTTGAGAAATCGTGGCTTTGAAGTTTTCATTCTACATGTAATATAGAGGATCCACAATGAACATAATCATAAAGTGTGGCTTACGTAGTCCAGGTATATTCTTAACCTAAGTTAGGAAATGCACTATATGTTGAGTTAATTTATCAATGCATTTAATGCTGATTTTCTAGGAAGTGGAGATAAAACACTTGTGAACTGAGGCAACGATTTATTATATTGATGTCTCTATTTTCATACTCCCATCCCTCAGATCACTAAATAAAGAGAAAATTTGGCTGCCAGCCTGACCATAAAATATTTATTTTCCCCAACACACACAGTATTCCATGTTTTTGTAAATCCGATGGCTGGCCTGCTGCCAGAATTGTATGTGTAGGTGTCTCTTAGTTCAGTTCTATAACACAAGCTGTGACATAGATCTACTACAAATAAAAAGCACTCAGAATAGTACATTCTGTCCAGATTAGCACCAAGTGGTGAAACAGCAACCACAAACTAACAAGGAACAAACAACCATCATCAGCCACCATGGACCATATAACAGTCACAAACACTGACAATATAACAAAATAAACAAATAGGATGTGACACTAACAAACAAAATGATCTTGGTATGTGTGAAGATTTTATTGATAGTTTCAATTATCAACAAATACAATGGAAAAGATTTAAATTCATATGTTATATTCTTAATAATAATATTATTATTATTAAATATTATGTTTCAACATGGATCACCACCACCAGAACATAAAACAGTGTCTTAGAAAGGTGAAGGGAAGTGGGGGGTGGGGAGAGGTATGTAGAAGGGAAAAGAAAAAGATGTTGACTGTACAGGCTGTGAATTATATCATTAAGTATTCTTGGAAGAATGCACAGTTCAGGGTAAGTTAGTAAAAAGTTTTACACCAATACAAACCCACACAATGTACAGTATTTCAAAAAATGTACTAACAGATAACAAAAATGCTAGCTGAACTTTCCACATTGCTATGCTCATAGGGTAACTATTAATTGCCTGAATTAATTTTGGGCTCAAATTGAGTTCAGGCTGTAGCTGAATTGTTTGAGTCTTTACTTAATTTGTTCTTAAAACAGTTTGCAATGATGAATTTCAATAAAAGTTTCTACCATTTGAAATAAAATGTGTATGACATACAGTGAAATGAAACTATTTTTCCCATTAAAATTTTTCTTAGAATTTCCCAACACGGCATGGGCAGTTATCTTATGAGCATGAATATATATATATACATACCTCATTTTGAAACAAAAAAATGCAGACTTTTTATAATGAACATGATAGAGTAAAAACTTCATCAACTAATATCTCTTTCATAATCCCTCACTTTTCAGAATGCCCATGAAATTCTCTTTATCTACAATTTCTGCAACATTCACTGGATGTTCTCTTTTGCAAAATCCCTTCTTCCAAATGAGGTATTACGAGGTTGGTCACATGACCAAAGAAACATCGCTCACATGTGACTTTGTTCATATGGGGTAGCATGTCTGAAAGCTCATCATTTGCCAAGAACTTGTCAGCCATGCTCAGAGTATGTACACAAATCAGCATGTGAGCAAGAAGTTGCTATGTAATTTGTGCAGGATGTTATCTATAAATGAAAATTTTAAATCATTCTACTATTGCACGCAAACATGGAACTAGGTCTACCATGATACTAAATAATGTCCCCCAACAGACACAAAACTATCATGATACTGAAATCATGTCCCTTCGACAGACAACATAAAACTATCATGGTACTGAAATGATGTCCCCTCGACAGACAACACAAAACTATCATGATACTGAAATGATGTCCTCTCGACAGACAACACAAAAATATCATGATACTGAAATGATGTCCTCTCGATAGACAACACAAAACTATCATGATACTGAAATGACTCCCCTCGACAGATGAAACTAAACTATCATGACGCTGAAATGATGTCCTCTAGGTAAACCAAGCAAAACATCCTAATCTGTTCTACTAGCACCAAAAAAGATGACAAACTCAAAGCCAATTCTTCAGCAAACACAAATGGAATGGACAATTTATTCAAGCATATCATGCAGTGTATTTCATATTTATTCAACATCAGTGACAATGTGCGGGTTTTGTTTATCATAGACTGAGCTAGCAAGTAATGCGCGGGTTTTGTTTATCATAGACTGAGCTAGCAAGCAACGTTCTGTCTAAGAGATAAACAGTCTTTTGCCCTGTGATATGTCATTTGCTATCTTTTTTCTTTTCATGTTTTCCTCAGTCACAGGCCATATGACATATAAATGTCATTGGTTGGACAATGAAATCAGCCTTGTGCCAGGATATCAAATTTTACACAATTAGAAATTTTTAACTGAAAGTCTGAACTGAATATCCTGGGAAGTTCCATCGACCCACGTCCTTGACCTTGCCTCGGCCGTAAGTTCGTGTCACTTGTTGGCTTGACCCTATTAAGTAGGTAGGAAATTTACAACGATCTTCACTTTGAGGGACAAACTTAATAAATCTAAAGCTTATTGAACCTAGATGCCCTCCAAAAAGTAATAGTAGTCAGTAGTGTTACTGATTTAACTGTGGAGGGAAATGCCTGACCTGCTTCCAGCCAGAAACCCAATTGGGTTCTTCTGAATTCGTGTGTTCTGCTTATCGACAGATGACTTTTCTTTTCTGCATTTGCCTGAAGAGAGAGAGAGGGGGGGGGCTTTTAAAAATGTTTTGTTTTAGACAACTTTGCCTTTGACATAAATTTTCTGTTTTGAGACATGGCTGATTTTGTCGTGCTGCTGAGGATGTATAATATCCTGCAGTAGCAATGCACCGTTACCGACTAATGCACTGATACAGTGTAAAATGTGACAGTGCAAATTTCTGTTTGGAACAGAATCCATTAAAATTTGTTCACAGTGAATAGTGAGTCCATAAAATATATATTACTAACAGTTCATATAGGCCTATGCTCAGCATTGTAACTCCTATCTCTGTAATCTCAAGGAGTGAACAGTTACTACGCCTTCAATCGCAAGAACATCTTCAATTTCCATATATACAATATACAGTAGTAGTTGTGTCAATTCTCAAGCCAGAAAAAGCCGTCTTGAGATAATATGCAACTATTTCCAGACGTAAATCTATAGTGTCTAGTTTGTTTCATTAGAAAACCCTTTATTTTATTATACGAGGATAACTAACTTGATTGCGTTTGCTAAACTGTTTTTAAAAAAGAAGCCAAAAAAAATAATAAAATAATGGCGAAACCAATTGTGACCCTCATAAATTCATCATAAATCATCAAGCAATAAACAGAAATATATTTACAATAGATGCAATGGTACGAAGGTAATGTGAAAAGGTGAGTCTTTTGGATAATGAAAAAAAAAGTTATCCTGGCTGGCATGAGCGAATAGTGGAATGTTTTAGCCCAGCAGATGTACACAGATACCGGTATTCATGTGTTTGGAGTTAATCTTAATGTCCATGGAAACAGGCATGCTATGATATAAATATGATTACATAGCCTGACAGTCTCAGTAAAGAACACATGTCATTTGTTAGTAGCAAATGTGTTCTTTACATGTGCATTGATGCCCTTGTCTATACAAGTAATATATGTATAACAATTAAACAGCAATAATACTCACGCCCACTCTGATACCTCTACAATAATAATGTATCTACTTAATGTATCTACAAAGCACTATAATATGGAAGTTAATTATGCTTGTTCTTACAAACTGTGATGTTAACAGTGAGATCTCTGATAGCAAAGGCACCAATGTTTGTGAACACAGGCACCCCATTGCTGAGAAGTGAAGAGGCATACGATACTTAGTAAATTTTGTCCTATTTCTGTATTACACAGCCTGTCATATTTACAAGTCTAACCTTGCTCTGTGTATTCCTTCATTGTGTCAGAACTACAAGTAAAATGCAAATAAAAATATGTCCAAATTTCAGTTTCATTGACATGATTATCAAAACCCACAATAACAAAGTCCAATTTTCTCAAACTTGTGTCCAAATTGTAGTTTCATGGATATCAAAACCCACGGGATGAAAAAAGTCCAATTTTCTCAAAATTTATATTCAAAATTTTAGTTCCATCAATATCAAAACCCAGGAGATGAAATAAGTCCAATTTTCTCAAAATTTATATCCAAAATTTTAGTTCCATCAATATCAAAACCCAGGAGATGAAATAAGTCCAATATTTTCAAAACCCATGAACAAATTCTAGTTCCATCGATATCAAATTCCAAGGGGTGAAATTTTAAAAAATCCAAAATTCTCAAGACTTGAACCTCATTTATATCTAGCATCATTTATAAAATCATAGTTTCACTTCTCATCTGTTCCATACCTTTGTGAAACATTGACTGAATGCTGGGGGAGGAGGACATGTGTTAGCCTTTACTTCAAAGTGGGGCAATGTTGCTTTGTGTCTTGGTTAATATAGAATCTATCTACATGTCTGGGTATGTGAAAGTAACCCTGTGAAATGCTAAAACTACCCAGCCCAGGAAGAAGATCACTGGGTCATTGCCATCTACTATTATATATTTACATAGGCTCATTATGCAAAGGACAACAGCATGCATGTACATGGTAACAGGACTGTATATATGGCCTGGCTTATTCATTCTAAGACAGCTCACCCTGTGATTTCCATAACACAGGATAGGTTTGTATCATCCCCACAGCTTCCTACACATCTTCTCAGTAATGAAATACGAAAAGAAAAGTTTGCTTTTTTGGAAGCCGTTTTCTCACCAAAATAGTCAAAAAAAAAATAAGTCTATGATAACTTGCTACGTTAAAGTTATGACATATTTTGCTGTTTGTTGTCTGTATTATGTATACAGACCAAAACTAGGCAAACCTGTTTTTTTAACATGGAATATGTAAAAATAGCCAGTTCTACATATCCCATGTTAATCTTAAACCATTTTGACTAACAGAAATTGCTCAAAACTTCAGTTCTATATCCACAGAAGTAATCGTCTTCTACTTTACGTCTTTATTGAACATGTGTATCCATGAATTAAATCAAAACATCACAGAAAGGATATCCATGCTTTGTGCCTGGCTCATGTGTTGTGGCAGTGCTATGGTAGGAACAGGAAAGTGATAGAGGTGGACTTGTAGGACAGCAGACTGAGAATGTCACAGTAGTCATTACATGGTATTTGTAACACGATACTGCAACATCTCAATCTATAAAACAGAGAGACAGAAACAATTAAATGCTCCATATCCTCAGTGTCACAAGCATTCCGTTGTAAGTCCAAAATTTGGGAATTTGGAGTTTTTTGGGTTTTCTTTACCTTCAAGGTGAGCTAAAATACTGTGACACCATCTTGAGTCAAACTGACCAACAGAAATGCAGGAAAAATCTGCAAGATCCCATTTGACATCAGGTTTTACTCTGTGGTGAAAAAAGTACTCAGACTGACTTGAGTGGGTTGCTTGTGACACCGACGATATGCAGACTGTGAAAGCTGGCGATGCTTTGAACTTTGAAGCCATCCGGGCAATTTACAGAAAATGAAAAGGGTGAGTGAGATAGATGAATGATAGTGAAACACCTGCTTTCAAAAGATGTGACTACTGCTCACTATTAGTCTTTCCTGGCTGGTGCAAACTTTAGAAAGGCCAGCAACACTCCACAACACTGTTTGGGCAAAAGCAATATTCTAATGGGAGATCATTGTGCTCAGCCCTATTACTTCCCTTTACCAGACACAAGAGGGATTGGACAAACAGCGTAAAGAGGGGAAAAAAAATCACTTCTGAGTTTCTTACTAAAGACATACACCATGAAAAATTCCGCAAAAATTATGATGTATAGAGAATGTTTTCTTCTTGTTGCTATAATTTTATCAAATTTTTTGGCGATCACTCTTTCGAATGACAAGGTGTAAAGGGATTTTTTCCTCTTTACAGTGTTTGTTGTAAACCGCTTTGGCTGGGAAAGGGAAGTAATTCAGCTGGTCAAAACGATCTCCCCTTACACGAGTCCCTCTTTAATCTGCGAAACGATCTCCCATTGTTTTGAATAATTTCTATAGAAAGTCTATGACACAGAAACATTAGCATCTGAACTATTGTCAAAATCTAAAGTGAAAAGATTTTCCTTCCACCTGACATAACAGGAGCTTTAACTCCTTCCTCAGACTCAACACTATGTGAGTGATCCACATTAAATGCTACCCAGAAAATGAAGCAACGTTAGTTCACATGGGGAGCTAACCCATTTTGACCTGCACCGACTGGGAGATAATCCATCTGAGCTTGCATTAGTCCTCAGCATTTACCAATTATTTTGTGTGAAGCTCTTTCCATTTTTTGGTTTTCTTCGAAATGACTGACAATATGATTTTCATATACATCTGGTTGACATCAGTAATATATTATTGGGTCAAATAAAATGATAAAGACATATATTACCAAAGCATGGTAAAGATTAGATAGATAGATAGATAGATAATTATTTTTAAGGCATATATATATTATTATTTTCATTATATATGATACAATCAAATTCAATACAATGAATGAAAGGAATAGAAATAACAATAGTAAAACAATGTATATAACAACTTGAGTATATTGTTTAGATATTGCTAGAAGTCGGCACTGCACCACCTTAAGTACAAACATGACTTGGGATGATGATAAAGACAATACCATAGATGATCAATATCAGGGTGTGATGATAACTGTACTGAATCATACAGATGAAGCCTGACAGTCTCCGAATGCTCACTGTTGTAGCAATTCAAATAATACTAAATGGTTTGGTCTAGCGGAAGAGCAAAATTGTCTCTGCTGGATCATTCATCAAGTGCTGAGTTACGTGAGGAGTGGACACGCCTGTGGTCTCATTTTCATTTTTTTTTTTTCTCATGTTATGCACCCAGCCACATTTATCAAGCTGGCCACGTTCTATTTATTCCTTGACCGTCCCCCCCCTCCCCACCCAAAAGGAATAAAAATACTAACAAAAACATGTCCAAAGTCGGCTTTCATCAAAGCCAAAAAACAGGGATGTAAACTAATAAAAAATTCCAGTTTTTCCAGAAGCTGATTCCTATCACTTCACACATTTGAGACGCAACACAATGAAATCAGACGCTCGTCCAGTTCTGAGCATATGGAGTTATTGGTATCACCGTGTAGGTTATTTCCCTTTCTGTGTGTGAAAAACTTTTTGTTCTACCTCAAGAAGAAGTTGAGATATTGGCAATTAAAGATAATGGGAGTGGCCTGTTGCTACAGCTATTATTTTGTGAGAAAATGGCAGCTCATTGTGTAAATCCTTAGTAATTCTTATTGGTCCTTGGCACTAAATTACAATTTTGAGGATGTTGTGAAATGAATAGACAAAGTTCTATGCTGTTCATTATTGCCACTTTGTATCCTGATTTTAGCTAGCGAGCAGGAGCCATTCCCTGTCAATCTGTGATAACTCTGGCAACAGTCAACTTCGCTCTGAAGCTTTTCCAACACTATTAAAAATATAATTATTCCTATTTGTAATTTCAATCAAGTTTGTTTTTTTTTTCCCATGCTCTCATCTAGGGGAAGGCGGACGGAAACTCTAATAGTAAAACAATAAAGGCCTCGAGCCCATTTTTTAAATTCTTTTAGCACTCCTTTCAAGCTGCTTCTCAGGACATCTTAGTGAAGCTGACATGGAGGTGATGACAATCTCTGCCGTGGCCCAACCTCCTTCCAAGAAAATGGCCGAGATAGTCTAATTTAGACAGACTGAAAAGCCTACAAAAACTTAACCTTAACCTTTTCCAACATATCAATCAAAGTGTATGAATTAACATGTTACATGATAGTAACAATTCAGTCTGGTGGGAAACTGACATAAGATTTATGCTGACTGGTTATGAGACATGTCTGAATGAGTCAAGAGGTTTAAGGCTAAAGCCACACAATGGAAATACTCAGACTTCATACTGCATATTCGGCAAAGTGATAATTATTATTATTATGATCGAGATACAATCAAATACAAGCAAACTTCATCAGAATAAATAAATCAAATGTGAAAAATCATCTGCATTAATAAACGCATGACTTACGATGGTACTTTATAAGCATGTCCAACATCTTGGGCAAGACTGTTAAAAAAGACAAAAGTATCCCACTACTGGGGAATGTAATATATTAGCCATATACCTGTACACTGTCAAGGCATAAAACTTCATGACTGCTTTGACTGTAATACTGCCATGACTCACACAAACAGAGACACTGAAATAGAAGCAATTGTCGTCAGGATTTATACAGTCTTTGACGCCTTTCTCACACAGAACAAAATGTGCTTTTCCATAGACACCACACACAATTTCCTTAGATATTTGATCATTTGGGCATCGGTGAAATGACATTTCTGTATCAGTGGTAAATATGTGTTTCCATAAATGATAAGATAAAATTTTTAAAAATGCAAAAAATTGTGACCTTTGTGTAAATCAAATCATTTTACATAGATTCAAATGTAGCCAAAAGTACATTCCACCACACACAGGAAAATATTGCTCAGTTGCTTACATATCCTGCTTCAAACCGTGAATTAACTGCAAACATCATGTAAATATGAAACACATATATTTATCTGATCAAATATATCATGACAATTATCAAATATATTAATTATTATCAGATATAATCATTAACGATATAAATATGATGTTTTCATGAGAGAGAGAGAAAATGCAAATACATTGATACACATACACACACATACACACACAGACCACAGTCAAATGCTAAGGAATCAGTACCAGTGCATATTTCTGACACTCATGAGCGACAAAAGGTAACAGATTCTCTGCATTTTACGTGACTAAAACACAGCTTCTCGTTCAACAAAAATCAACCACATCAGAGCAAACCTGCACCATGAGCATGTTGAGAAATGAGCTGAAGGTGGGAAATACTGACTGACAAATGCCCATGTCATAACTAAAACATCACTTTGTTTAGTGATTAGTGCGGGTGTACAAAGATAAAATGTGTCGGAAACTGGAGGAAAAAAAAAAATAACAACATAACAAAATAGAAGTATCTACGTGCTGAGAGTCGCACAGAAAGTCCTGGGTAGGAACTGGAAATGTTTGAGAGAGAGTCACAACTCAATTTGGAATAGAAACTGCCATTATGGAAACAACAAACTGTTAGACTTGAATCAAAAGATCAATTCAGTTACTGCTGGCCTACAACATTTTCAACATTTTGATTGTTTTGTTTTGCTTTTTTCTTTTGTAAAAGAGGAGAAAGAAATGTGAAACAAACAGGGTAAATCAAATCACCATCCAGTTTAAACCTCACTGTGCAGCATTTTTGAAAAAAAAAATTATTTGTTATTTTTTTTTATTATTATTTCAATGCAAATTGTAGCCAAGAACAAATTTTAAGGAGCAATTTATAATGAGACTGATCATTTCACTCTCTTGACGATGTCTTCAGAAAGCAAACAAAGCAAAAGAGGGGAACACAAAGTGTTTGGACATGCGAAATAGCGAAAATTATTATTGTTGTGTCTTGGAAACGTGACAAACCTGGCACATCAAAGTCTCTACAGATCTTTAATAGACAAACCTTTCAGACTTTCTTGAGTCACGCACTTTAAGTTTCATTTAAAAAAAAAAAAAAAAAATACAATATGTTTTAATGGGAGGAATATAAATTTCAGTTTAAATGAAAAGAGATAACACATTCAATATAACAAAAAAAGGTTAAAATACAAAGCCAAAGCAAACATCAAGATGTACAGAAAATGTATATATTTAAATATGGAAAAAATCCCTTCGTAGGAATTCTCTATGTCACAAGGCACAGCCAATGATTTGTATTAGAACCAAATTTGCAGATCTGAAACCAAACTGTGGTAATTCTAACCTTTACAGCAACACTTTGACCAGCCTATTTGTATTGGAGATACATCATTGTCATATCAGTAGATGGGGAAGTGAAAAAGAGGTAGGCAGAAGACAGGATGGACCGACAACAGCCAGGAGGGGACGAAGACAGTGTGAATGAAGGCCTAAGCCCTAGCCCACAAGTGCGATGAACAGGGAAGACAGGGAGGGAAGATCAACTTAAAAAGGTGGGAGTAGTAAAAGGGGAGGGGGGAGGGAAAGGAGACAGGATTAAAGAATCAGAAGTTCAGGGCGGAATTTTTTATTTTTCTTTATTCTTTGATTTTTATTTTAACAAAGATCGGTTGCGATAACCACCAGCAGGAAGCTGAAAGATGAAACAAAACGTAAATGTAACGTAGAGAAGGCTCGTCCACAACGTTCCAGGAGGTACCCTTAGGACTCCACATGGAGTTAAGGGCTAAGAAGAAGAAGAAGAAGAAGAAGACTACTACACCTTGCCAGCTACAGTCTGTCCCTACAATACTGAATTTAAATTAGAATACACGTCAGTAGCCAGTCCCACAAATACACTATAAATCTGTTCAATTAAAGATCCCAAGATAAAATAAGGTTACCATTATGTATCAGTATCCATTTTACTTCATGCAGGTAACTGCTGATACAAATTTTGAAAAATTTGGTGCTGCTTCCTGCTTTAACCTATCGGAATTTCACAAATAAACAATTTTATGGAACTCAAGATATCATTCTCCATATTAAAACTATGGACAAGTGTGATTTACATAATTTGATTTCATTGCACCCAGCTTGATAAAACCAAATTAAAAAAAAGAATAAAAACCTGACCAATGAAAATAACATTAAGCCATTTCAATAGTTTTCAATATTCCAACCTAAACTAAATGACTGAAAGGAATCCAAATATTGTACATATAAATTGTTTAATCTTTGTCCTGTGCTATATGTTGTATAAAAACTTTTCGAGTAAGGCAATCATATCATGGGGCTCATAAACAGATGATATAAGAGAACCACAGCCTACAGGAGAAAAAAAAGGGAAATCTCAATCAGAAAGACTGTAAAACTGCTCACAGGACTGCTTTTTTTAAATTCCTATGTGACTTAGGCAAAAAGATCTATAATCTAGGACAGTATTTGACACAGTGACAATGGAAGTCTTATTGTCTTTGACATCAAACAAAGTATTGTGGTTTGATCAGCTGACAAATCACACAGTTTGCAAAATTAATCACCAAACTCTAAGACAGACAATTACCTTGTGACGATGATGATAGAATATATGTGACTCATCACGACGGTTCGGTCCACAAGGTACACCGGGCGGTTTTGAGCAAATGCGGCAGAAAGGTCAAGGGGGGGTCAAATGGTCGAATTAAGAATTGTTGCACCAACCTATTTTTTAAGCATCACTGCATCATGTAAACATATCAAAACATGGAATTAAACTAGAAAACTAGGTAAAAATCACTTTAAAAATGTAGGGTCCATTGTTAAAGAGATATAACGCAAAACTTAAAAAGCAAATTTCTCAGAATTTTGATTTTTTTCGACAACCGTGTGCAATAGCTGTCAAATAAGGTAATTGAGCAATGAAACTGGTGTCAAAGGATAGCTGAGAGATCCTCTTTCACACTGTATCAATAACTCAATTCGCTTTGTGGACCGAACCGTCATGATGCATCACATATATCTACGGATATAACCCCTAAAGGTCTCAAATATTGCTCACAGCAAAGATCTAGCATCACAGAAATGTTCAACCAATGTTCATAGCATTCCATGCATTTTACAATGCAAATTTTCAACAAATTTTACATCCTAGGAAAATCATTTCAAAAACGCATTGCTCAGAGAGATTGTGAGCATTATTTTGGCCTATCCGGGATTCCAGATCAATGCTGTGAGTATTGTTCTGTTAAGAATTTTTATTATAGAAAAACATGTTGGCAAAGTGTGCAGCGAATTCCTGGCTTTGAGAGTCAAAACAGAAGCTGCCAACACAGTAAACCTGGTCAAGAATCCAACATGAATAGGTAATTGTCAAGATCACAAAAAGATTTGAATTACAACAGTCAAGTATCAGAGTCCAACACTTGGTTATTGGTAAGTGTATAATACATAGGATATTATGTGTGTTCAGTACTGCCAGAGAATGAGCAAAGTATAAAAGTGCCATTAAGTACCCTGTTATCCAGTCACAAAATATAAAAACATCTTAACCCTCTAGGACCTGCAGATGACAATATTGTCATAAAGTACTGAACCTGAAAGTTGCACCTGTTGCAATGTTTCTCCCACTCCCAGCCCCTCATGGCCTAACATTGCAGTCTGCAATATCATATAAACTGTATGGTGAAGAGCTAGAATCATTTCCTTTTATAATCGTCCTGCTTTTGTTTCACATTGGCCAGCTTTCACTACATAAGTTTGTTGGGTTTTTTTTCTCTGTGTACTTACATTTTTCATAAACATTAGTGTGCCTCTATTGTGTTAGGCAAATGATCAAGGTGACTCAGAGTATGACCACGAGAATTTTTTAATTTCTACATGTGTCACATAAGACTACATAAAATTTCTTGGGACTAAAAGTTATTTTCCTAGAATTTGTTTAAAAATACTAAGCCACAAGCATCCGCGGCATGGGAAATAATGGTTCAGACCACAGGGCGTGGATACTTAAGATGGTTAAAATTAACATAATCTTGCAATGTGACCCAAATGATTTTTTAAAAATGAATGCATCAGAATTTACTTTTTGTCCTGTTGATGCCCTCAGGTTTACTAGAATGATAGCACGGTGGTCAGATCTGTTTATCTGTCACTCTGGTCATGAGCATTTATGGTTGAGACCCAACATTTTGGCCATTTGGGTTCAAAGGGCAAATCTTTTAACCTTAAAAGTGTCAGCAGTAATTGCTAGTGTCCAGACTTCTTCTGTGACTTTTCATACCGAAAGGCAATGCAGCATATTGTTGGCTCGGTTTCCTATACACGTGTGAAGCACTGGAGTAATTTTTTAGCAAAGAAAGTGTTCTACAGATTTTGTTATCGCGATACAGTGATAAAATTTGTCATGTGGTATGACAAATGTATGTATTTGTATGGCCACCTATTATGAAACTGTCCTTACACCCAATTCTTTTCTTCATCTATACGCGGGTAGTGCTCTATCTTTTATTCGCTACTCCCTCATAGCAGTGCTGCAATTAAGTTAAGTTTTATTTGGGCCTTTCAATCCCCTGTGACGGGGATTATCTCGGCCTTTATTGGTAATCATGTCAGGCCGCGGCAAAGTTGGTAGCTTCCGTTGGTTGTTCTGGAGATGTCTTGGTGTTGCTAAGCACCTCCATGTCTGTCCACAAGCTCAAGCACCCACATGCCCCAAAGGACACCTGTAAAAAAAAAAACCAAAAGTAAAAAAGGGCGCGTGGCCTTTATTATTTTATCTTTAACTTTTTGTGTTGTCCGCCTTCCCCTGGTAATAATAATATAGAGATAATTTAAATTATTATAATTAAATATAGTTATAGTAAAATAAGGTCTGTAACCACGCGGGGAGCGTCGGGGGGCGAAGTGGCTTTTCACCCCACCTCCGTGTACTTCATGGCACAGGCACCCACACATTCTTTCTCACTATCATCCGGCGACTTATTGGGTCTTACTCTGGATGGCACCCCTGCCCAGTCATGACTGGTCATGTTCGCAAGTGCAGGCTCAGGTGGAAAATAAAATAAAGTATATCAAAGACAATACCATTTGGGGCCGCAGTTTAACTTAAGTATCTGACAAACATTTAAATCAACTGGCTTGTAGTTCTAAACTCTGTCTATGCTTCACTCATCGCCGTCACCACGACAGACACTTCCAGCTCATTCATATTCATAGTTCAAGTGTGGTCGACCATTGTCAAAACTTCTGCCGTTTTCGGTTCTTTGTTCCTGTTCCTACTTCTTAATACGGCCATGGTTTCGTTTATGTGATCGTATAATGTGCTAAAAAGTCTGTATAACCGTATATAGCAAGCGACGAATGAATCGTCTCTTCAGTGGCCACGCCCCTTCCAATCGAGGACTGAGTTGTATCATCAGACAATAAGAGTTAAGTGGGTGTGAGAGGCAGAAATGTGGGCCGTGGGTTTCTGGAGTGGAAATTTGGCTGGGGCAGTGGTGTTTCCTCCCACTTTTTGCGACTTCTTTCTGCCAAGGGCTATTGCTTAAGATTTACCCCGGGATTTCCAAGGGCGACGCCCATTGCCCGGACAAGAGGGATCAAACAAAAAAATCAAGGTCAGGTCTGAATGTCGAAAACACACAGAACACACACACATACACACATATATATATATATACACACACACATACACACACACACACACACATATATATATATATATATATGCAAAGAGAGAGATGAAGATGGGGGGGGGGGGGGTGAGTACATACAAATAAACGAGCAAATAAATAAAAATGGCTTATTTGCTTATTAAAATACGACATCCATCACCGATACTAACATCAACAGAGACAATACAACTAACCATAATAATAATAATAATACCGGTATTAATAATAATGAAGAACATTTATATCACAGCGTTTGACCCCCTCTCGTCTCGCAGCGCTTTACAGAATCAAAGTGTTTTACAGCTGTACACACAAAATATCCGTCAATAACGACAGGAGCAACATACAGAATTGTAATATGACACATAACAGGATCAGCGACATGCCCAGACACATACTTCAATATTACGTCCCGTACACATAATTCAGTTTAACCTCATGTGTGCCAACCATCTCAGATGAGTAGCTTAGGCATGTTATACTGTTACTAGTACAGGGGCTGGTTAAACAAGTAGGTTTTTAGTTGACGTTTAATTAAATGATTCATGCCTTTGAAGAGCTTAAAATGTGTGCAGGCAACGAATTTCAGATTAAAGGCCGTGCATAATATCTACAATGCTCTATCTCCATATATTTTACTTATGAGAACAAGGAATGGAAAGGTGATTTGGAGGACTTAAGTTTCTTTTTCTTGAATACCAGAAACAAGCAACTAACCGGCTAGCCCAAAATTTCTTGAATAATACCAATCAGCAACAAACCTAGCACGTTAATTTAAAACAAACAACAAACAACAACAACCAATAATAATGATATTCTGAATTATGAACAAGATCGTGGGAGGACCAAATAAATGTTCTAGCTTGGTTGGTTCTTCGTCAGGGCGATTTTAAAGGAGAAAAAAGAAATAATGAAGGAAAGAAAAGAAAGAAAAACAAGAAAACATGGGGGGGGGGGGGGGGGGGGGCCCAAAGACTGAA